>CAUYPK010084578.1:0-27392 GCA_963574355.1 Loris lydekkerianus
ACATTCACTGAAGAGGCATAGATTGGCTGACTGGATTAAAAAACACAAGCCATCTATTTGCTATCTGCAGGAAACACACCTCATGTCAAAAGACAAATTAAAACTCAGAGTTAAAGGTTGGAAGTCAATTTTTCAGGCAAATCTAATTCAGAAGAAAGAGAAGTTGCAATCTTATTTTCAGATACATGTGGATTTAAGGCAACTAAAGTCAAAAAAGACAATGATGGTCACTTCACACTGGTCAAGGGAACAATACAACAAGTAGACATTTCCATTCTAAATATTTATGCACCCAATTTAAATGCTTCCAGATTCTTGAAACAGACTTTGCTTACTCTGAGCAATATGATATCCTATAACACCATAGTAACAGAGGACTTCAATACCCCTCTCTCAGAGCTGGACAGATCATCTGAACAGAAATTAAACAAAGATGTTAGAGATTTAAATGAGACCCTACAGCAACAGTGCTTGATAGACATATATACAACACTCCATCCCAAAGATAAAGAATATACGCTCTTCTCATCGTCCCATGGAACATTCTCCAAAATTGATCATATCCTGGGACACAAAACAAACCTCAATAGAATCAAAAGAACTGAAATTCTACCTTGCATCTTCCCAGAGCACAAGGCACTAAAAGTGGCACTCAACACCAACAAAAATGCTCAACCTCACACAATAGCATGGACGTTAAACAGCCTTATGCCTAATGACAGTTGGGTGTGGGAAGAAACAAAAAAGGAAATCATTACCTTCCTTGAATATAACAACAATGAAGACACAAGTTACCAAACCCGATGGGATACAGAAAAAGTAGTCCTGAGATAAAAATTTATCTCTTTAAAACCCTACATTCGAAAAACACAAAGAGAACACATCAATAAACTCACACACTATCTTATGGAATTGGAAAAAGAAGAACAATCTAAGCCTAAACCCAGCAGAAGAAAAGAAATATCCAAAATTAAATCAGAGATTAATGAAATTGAAAACAAAAGAATCATTCAGAAAATTAATGAAACAAGGAGTTGGGTTTTTTGAAAAAAAAAAAAAAAAATTAAACAGATAAACCTTTGTCTAGACTAACTAGAAATAAAAAAGTAAAATCTCTAGTAACTTCAGTCAGAAATAACAAAGGGGAAATAACAACTGATGTCACAGAGATACAAGAGATTATCTCTGAATATTACCAGAAACTTTATGCCCAGAAATTTGACAATGTGAAGGAAATGGATCAATATTTGAAATCACACCCTCTCCCTAGACTTGGCCCAGTGAAATAGATCTCCTGAAAAGACCAATTTCAAGCACTGAGATCAACGAAACAGTAAAAAATCTTCCAACAAAAAAAATGCCCTGGTCTGATGGCTCCACACCAGAATTTTATCAAACCTTCAAAGAAGAGCTTATTCCTAAATTGCAGAAATTATTCCAAAAAATTGAGAAGGAAGGAATGTTCCTCAACATGTTCAATGAAGCAAACATCACCCTGATACCAAAACCAGGAAAAGACCCAACTAAACAGGAGAATTTTCAGACCAATTTCATTAATGAATATAGATACAAAAATTCTCAACAAAATCTTAGCCAACAGATTGCAGCTTATCATCAAAAAAGTCATACAACTGATGAAGTAGGTTTCATCCAAGGAATGCAAGGCTGGTTTAATATACGCAAGTCTATAAACATTACTTACCATATAAACAGAAGTAAAACCAAAAAATATGATCCTCTCAATAGATGCAGAAAAAGCATTCGACAAAATCCAGCATCCTTTTCTAATTAGAACACTGAGGAGTATAGCCATAGGTGGTACATTTCTAAAACTGATTGAAGCTATCTATGACAAACCCACAGCTAATATTTTACTGCATGGAGTAAAACTGAAAACTTTTCCTCTTATTACTGCAACCAGACAAGGTTGTCCTCTGTCACCATTACTATTCAACATAGTGCTGGAAGTTCTAGCCAATACAATTAGACAAGACAAGAAAATAAAGGGCATCCAAGTGGGAGCAGAGGAGGTCAAACTCTCCCTCTTTGCTGATGATATGATCTTATAGTTAGAGAACCCAAAAGACTCAACCACAAGACTCTTGGAAGTCATCAAAAAATACAGTAATGTCTCAGAATATAAAATCAACGTCCACAAGTCAGTTGCTTTTGTATACACCAACAACACCCAAGATGAGATGTTATTTAAAGACACAACTCCCTTCACCATAGCCCCGAAGGAAAGGTAATACTTAGGAATAAACCTAACAAAAGAGGTGAAGGACCTCTATAAAGAAAATTATGTAACCTTAAGAAAGGAAATAGCAGAGGACCTTAACAAATGGAAGAACATACCATGCTCATGGCTGGGAAGAATCAACATTTAAAATGTCTATATCTCCCAGAGCAATTTACCGATTCAACGCCATCCCTATTAAAATACCAATAACCTATTTTCAAGACTTGCAAAAAATGATTCTGCATTTTGTACGGAACCAGGAAAAAACCCACATAGCTAAGGCAGTTCTTAGTAATAAAAACAAAGCCGGGGGTATCACCATACCGGATTTTAGGCTGTATTACAAGGCCATAGTGGTCAAGACAGCATGGTACTGGCACAAAAATAGAGACACAGACATTTGGAATCGAATAGAAAACTTGGAAATGAAAACAACAACTTACAGCTACCTAATCTTTGATAAACCAAACAAGAACATACCTTGGGGGAAAGACTCCCTATTCAATAAACGGTGCTGGGAGAATTGGACCCACACCTTTCTCCACTCACAAAAATTGATTCAAGATGGATAAAGGACTTAAATTTAAGGTATGAAACAATAAAAATCTTCAAAGAAAGAATAGGAGAAACACTGCAAGGTATTGGCCTGGGGAAAGACTTTATGAGGAAGACTGCCATGGTAACAGCAACAACAGCAATAATAAATAAATGGGATTTAATGAAATTGAAAAGCTTCTTTCTGTACAGCCAAGGAGACAACAATCAAAGCAAATAGACAACCTACCCAATAGGAAAGGATATTTGCATATTTTGAATCAGACAAAAGCTTAGTAACTAGGATCTACACAGAACTTCAATTAATCCACAAGAAAAAAACCAACAATCCCATACATCAATGGGGAAGAGAGATGAACAGAACCTTCTCTAAATAAGACAGATGAATGGCTAGCAAACACATGAAAAAATGCTCATCATCCCTAATTGTTAAAGAAATGCAGATTAAAACCACCCTGAGATATTGAACCCCAGCGAGAATGACCTATATCACAAAATCTCAAAATTTAGATGCTGGCGCAGATGTGGAGAGAAAGCAACATTTTTACACTGCTGGTGGGACTGCAAACTAATACAACCTTTTTGGAAGGAAGTATGGAGAAACCTCGAAAAACTCAACCTAGACCTCCCGTTTGATACTGCAATCCCATTACTGGGCATCTATCCAGAAGGAAAAAAAAAAAACTTTTATTATAAAGACACCTGTACCAGGCTGTTTATCACAGCCCAATTTACAATTGCCGAAATGCAGAAACAATCTAAATGTCCTTCAACCTAGGAATGGATCGGTAAGCTGTGGTATATGTATACGATAAAATTTTATTCAACCATAAATAAATGGAGATTTTTCAGCATTTGTACTAACCTGGATGGAGGTGGAACACATTATTCTTAGTGAAGCATCACAGGAGTGGAGAAGTATGAATCCTAGGTACTCAATTTTGATTTGAAGACAATTAATGACAATTAATGACACAATGGGGGATGGGGCAAGGGAGAGCAGACAGAGAAGGAGGGAAGGGCTGAGGGAAAGGAAAGGAAGAAAAAAAAAAAAAAGAAAAGAAAATAGTGTCTAGTTTTCACATAAATTGGTTTTAATTTTGACCAAAGTATATTACTTAAACATTAATTTTTAACTCAACATGTTAATATGTTATTTAGGATATTGTATTCTCATTTATAAGTAACATATGTTTGTAATTTCTTCTTTATAATAATATATTTTCTCCAACTTTAATATCAGGTGTACCTATATCAAGTAGAATGATTTTGATGTATTTCTTCTTTTTCTATTGTCTATAATATTTAGCATGATCTGTTTTTTTAGACTATCTTTTACTTTTATTTATAAGTATTAGTTGTCTATTTTTTGATACTTAAAAAAAAAAAAAGAAGTAACTGATGACTTCATACTGAATCTCAGAGTCAAAGCATTCTGTAATAGATATAATCTTATTTGACAATGTGGATGTTACTTTCTTTGCATCATCATAATTATTATTATTATTATTTTTTAATATTTCGATGAAGCAATTGTCTGATTCCTTTTCTGAATGTATTTATGTTCCTTCATTCTTTATGATGTTTTTGCTTCTGATCTTTATTTTATACATTGTTATTGTTATTAAATTTTAAGTCTTTTTAATTTTTTGAAGGCAAAAAAATGAAAACCTAATTAACACATGTATATGTAAAAATAAAAATTAAAAATAAATTAAAAATAAAAGAAACATGTTATTTAGCAAGGCCTACCCAACTAAGCTATATTTGGGGAATGTTTAGCAAGTAAACTTTTTCTTGATAGATGTATCTGTACATGTGTCAGGACAGGAAAGTTTGGTGTGGAGAGGAAATTTTAACATTTTCTAGCTGTAGCATTTCAAATAACTGAATTCTGTAAAATTTAAAGATTGTAGCTCTTTAATTTATTGAATTTATTTCTGTATCACTATAACATGTTCTTTTTTCTCCTAACATTGCATCTGTACTGTTGATACACATTCTATTTTAGCCAATATGTAAGATAGTATAATTTTTAAATGGCCTATCTACATATTTTTTATATCCCTATTATTTATGTATCAAGTATTTTACACATAAAAATATTGTATGTTCTATATTTAAATACATCATGAAAAAATAAGTAGAAAGAACTTGAAATTCAATGTTCTTGAATAGAAAATATTGCATATAATCTTGACCTTTGAACTCATGTGATGTTGGGTGAATACTACTAGTTAGCACCCAAAACTGTTGGCTCACCTATGCACTAATTGTGGGAACCTCCCTAAATATGGCTGTTGTCAGTTCAGCTGGCGTAACAAAATACCATAGACTGGATGGTTTAAACAACAGAAATTTATATTTTCACAGTTTTTAAGGGTAGAAGTCAGAGATCAAAGGGCCAGAGTGATCTAGTGAGGGCAGACCTACTGGTTAGCAGGTGGTCCTTTTTTCCTTATGTTCTCACATACTAGGAAGGGGAGGTGGCGAGGGCACCAGCTCTATAGTCTTTCTTCCTCTGAGGATATTAATCTCATCATGAAGGTCCTGCCCTAATGACTTCATCTGAAACTAATTATCTCCAAATACCATCCTACTGGGAATTATAGCTTCAACCTTTGAATTCAGAGTAACACAATTCAATCCATGGCAAGATTATTACAGAATTGTGACACATGGCTGTCCCTCCTTTTCCTTTATGCCTCATGTAATTACTTATGTAAATAGTGCTTTAGGTGCTTTTTCATTATCAGGTTTCAATTTTATTTGCTATCTTTCTAAAACTCCTAAGGGTTCTACAGAAAATAATTGAAACTTACCATGTAAACTATCAAGAACATTTAGTGCATTTTTTTTAGTTGTTTGGGATTCATTGTGTGTACAAAGAATTAGGTTACACTGATTGCATTTGTTAGGTAAAGTCCCTCTTATAATTGTGCTCCACTCCCAAGAGGTGTGCCATACATCATGACCCCCCATTCCCCCTCCTCTCTCCTTTCCCTCATTCCCCTATCCCCCATCTTGTATTAGATCATCTACTGCCTTCACATTACATATGATTGCACCAGGGTGGACAAGTACTGATAAACGTCAGTGGGTTTATTAATACAGCAATGGTCTATGAATACCAAAATAGTTCCATTGTGAATATATTTTTGTCCAGGGAGCTAAGTAGTATTTATATTTATATTCATTCTTAATTTTAAACTGAGTTGTAGTTTTCATTATTATAAATGCTAGGATTTTCTGAAAATAGTCTAACACATTTCTAAATGTACATATAACATACATTAACATAGAATACAAAAAAGAAAAGGAAATTTCTTAAAATACTTTTGTTTTAACTTATTTAGCTACAATTCAGTTTTTATTAATAATCAGATGTTAATCACATAACATTAAAATGTTCTTAATAAATTAAACATAAGAAGTTCCTTTTTCTTTTATCCAAAGCTAGCACAATTGCCTACACACATATTTTTGATGAGGAATTTTAGGAAAACACTATTGACAACTGAAACCATTAATGAGATCATCAGAAGTTAAAATATAGTTCAGGAATTGCTATATGGTAAGGTTTGTAAGGTTCATTTGCTTTCTATAATAATCAGCAAGAACATAGAAAATGTATTCTTGAGATATTAAAATCCAAAGCAAAGAAGTAATATATGGCAAAATAAGAACATTTTATATGTCAGACTGGCCTTTAACTAACCTTTATATATCTATATTTTAAGATATATTTATTCTGCTCCTTTCTGGTTAAGCATTATCCCTTAAATATTGCAGAATATGCAAAAATATATGCTTTTTATTCCTGAGATTTCTATAGCTTCTTCAAAATAAGATTATAAAAATAAATAATTGCAAAGTGAAAATTTTACTATAAAATCCTATGTGTTTTCTTTACATTTAAATAATATTTAAGTATGTATTATAACAATTCTTAATGCAATTTAAAGCGAAGATTTATACAATAAGAGCTATGAATTGTGTGTACTATTGGTTCATAATATCTGTGAGGAAATTTCTACAGTTTACCAAATTCACTTAGGGACATGTTCTCCTTTCCCTTTTTGCACATATTGTTATGTCAGTCTGGAACATTCTTCCAGCCTTGTCTTCCCAGTAAGGATTTTTATTTTATGTATCTTCTTAGTCAATCTGCTTTTTACTTACAAAATAGTCAATTGTCTATTGTCAATTTTCTCATTTTCAATGTTTTTGTAGGGTAATGTCTTCAAACGGGTTTAATATGAGAGTTTCAGAAGGGTATAAAGAAATGAAATGTGTTCAGTTTGAAATTTTTAACACCGTTACTGCTTTTTAAGCATAAACGTATGGTATTTAATTTTGCTATGTACTTCTGGTTTGATGATGTAAATTAGAGGTTAAATATGAAAGAGAAAGTTTCCACATGAAATTCACAGTTATGTCTAAGTTGGATAATTTTTAAAATGGCTGTACAACTTGGGTTGATAATCTTTACTTCCTCACAACCATACATCTCTGGCATTTATAGACGCTAATGTGAAATATTTCAGCAGTATTATTATCATTGTTTATAGGCTGTATGTGTGTGTAAGTATCGTTTAAGATTTTAATTTTTTGTCTAATTGTGGTAGGTAGAATATTCTCATAGTTTCTGGCACTGCTTCTGCCAGTTATTCAATCAAACAAAAATGTAGGTGATGATGTGAAAGTATTTTGCAAATATATTTAATAATAAAGGTAACAAAGCAGTTGACCTTAAAATAGGGAAAGTATCTGGGGGTGCCTGACATAATCATACAAGTCTAGAAGTTGGTGACAGAGAAGTCAAGAGATTCAAAGCCCAGGAAGGATTTGCTGCACCATCATTGGATTGCAGATTGAAGGAAATTTATGGGAGGTGAAGCCTTTGGTAGCTGTGTGCAGACCCTGCTGACAGCTAGCAGGAAACAGCATATCAGTTCTGCAGACCCAAGGAACTTAATTCTGCTCATAACAAAAAGGAATTTGAAGCAGAATTTTCCTCAGAGCCTCAACATAAGAACACCATCTGAACAACATCTTGATTTCACCTTAATTGTTATGTCCTGAGTAGAGAACTCCAACATATTGTGATGGAGACGGACATGTGAGCAAATAAATGGTCACTGATTTAAGCAGCTAAATTTATGGTAATTTGTTACAAAGCAATAGAAAACTAACAGCCTGCAGTTTTTTCTCTATTCCCATTGTGATTTCATTTGTATCTATCCTTCTCCTTACTCTTTATGGACTTTCAATAGGAAGACCATGGGTTTCATTAGTTAAAGAAATTTACTCTCTAACATCTTCTAAATATGAGTTCTCTATTTTTGTTCCTCTATATTCTAATCTTGGAACTCCTATGGCATATAAATTTATTTTAAATTCTCCTTCGTATATCCATCTCTTTTTATTCTTTCCCTGATATTTAGACCAATTTTACAGTAGTCTCTTTCCTTGAGTTTATTGTAGGCATTTCTATTTATTATTTTTCCCCTTCACTTGTTCTTTTTTCACATCTGACAACTAAGTCTATAAATCATATTTTGCTTTGTTCATGTCGTTGACTTCTTCAACACTCAGAATTTTAAAAAATATTGTCTTAAATCCCACTTCAAAATTATCTATTTCCATATTCTTAGGAGTGAATTATTCTATTGGTTGAATTAGTTTTATATCTGATATGATGTTGTGTTTTCATGCTTATTTGGAAATTTTACTACGTAGAATCAGTTCATCATGATTGGCCTTTTAGAGTTGTTATAGTTATTTTATTTAATCTTCTGTAGTTCACCTGGCATTTCATTCTAGAATAAAGACATACAGTACACATCTGACACTCTGATCCTAAGGAGAGAGATACCTCTGTTTCCTAAGACTCTGTGTGGCTCAGTCCTAGTCTTGGTAGCTAGTAACTATAGACTGTTGCCTTAGACATGGGCACAGCAGTTTTATAGTTTTCTTTCACAAGGGTTCCATGATCTAAAAATGACACCAGCACTTCAAGAGAAGTAGTGTTTTTACTCTACTGTGAAGGATCTTAATTCTTTACTACCTCTCTTATTTTATTCCTACACTCAAAGAACTGAGGCATTGTCTCCCTTACTTCCTAATGATGATTTGTCCTATTTCTAGTCAAAATAGATTATTTTCCCTTTTTTGCTGAGAAAAGTTACCTATTTTATATGTTTTAAAATCACCTTTTTTTTTTGTTTGAAATGGGTTTAATACAAGCATATACCACAATATTTATTTTTTAACTTTTTATTTTTAAGACCAATTCTTACTCTGTCATCCTTAGTAGAGTGCCTGTGGTGTCATACCTCACAGCAACCTCAAACTCTTGGGCTTGAGCAATCCTTTTACCTCAGGCTCCCAAATAGCTGGGATTACAGGTAGGCACCACTACACCTAGCTATTTTCAGAGACAGGGTCTTGCTCTTGCTCAGGATGGTCTCTAATTCCTGAGTTCAAGCAATCCACTTGCCTTGGCCTCCTGGAGTGCTAGGATGACAGGCATGAGTCATAGTGCCTGGCCAGCACAATCTTTTTAACTAAGAGTTCCTAATATTACATCTTTGGAACTCACAGAATATTTGTCATCATAGAAGAATTGGATAAAAGAAAGTCTCATCATTACCCAACCAAGTAATAGTAATTCTTTTCTAATTATGATGAGTTGAGCCCATCCAGTGTGTTATAGATTTTCTACTCCTTTGCCTTCTATAGCTATGTATGTAAAGAGAAATGACTGTAATGCCAGTAACATGGGGGGGGGGGGGGAGTATTCTGATAGAATCATAGTTTCTCCAGAAATAATCGAATGTTTTTGCAATAGAAGGATTAGTATAATAACTATAGTAATGGATTTTGATTACAACTATAACATTACTCCTTTTGCACGTTTATCAGACACTGAGCAGCATTTCATCCTCACAATGCTACTGCAGAATAGGTGCTATTCTGCTCACCTCACGCATGAGAAATTGAGAAAAATTCGAGCACCTTGAAAAAGGTCGCAAAACAAGAATTTCAATCATGTCTGTTCAACTAAAAAACAATATTGTGCTACACCTATGTGAGGCATTTCACAGTCCACCTGCCAGAACAAATGTAAATATCTTTTCCCCATTTTTGCAGAGTCAACTCAACTTCATCTTGAATATGAAAAGTATGAACTGCTTTGATCTGATGTTGGAGGTTCCAGGAGCTGTTTGTTTTATTTTTCTTAAATAACACTCAGATAATACTTCAGTATATGCAACTCAAATAATTATGTCTTTTCTTGAATCAAGAGACAATACTTCATAGAGCATTAGAAAACCCTAAACAACTAATTTTATCTAGGTCCTTTCCTAAACACTTAGAACTAGTATGTCATGTACTCCTCAGTAACATCTTGATCTACAAAGACTGTTATGTTTACCCCTACATAGGTAAAGAAGCAGAGGTTTGCTTATGTGTAAAGCAACCAGGCCAAAAGATTACCTGTGGTTTGATTATGCATTTGATAAGAGGCATAATTAATAAGTTGTTCTTAACTCTTAAGCCCATGCTTTTGCCACTAATGCATAATACCTCTAAGCAAATCTAAGCTACAAACATGTATTTAAAGTATTTGACTTGAATAATGGTATTTTGGACATTTGTCCTAGCATCATAATTTCTGAATACATTTTGAAAAATAAAAATTTTGACTTTTGCTTCTCTCTTTCCCCAGAAATAATTCACCTAGGACTATAAAGTGATATAATCCATTTATCACTTTCTGGTGAATTATATAGGTTGAGTGTTGGGACCATGACTGATATACAGACTTCTTGTTTACATATAAATGTTAACACAATTACTAACACCTAGTGAGTACATAGAACTAAGAAAAAAAGTGTTTTCTTTGATGATCAAGATTCTCAAAGGCCTAGGACATTTTTGTCCTTGAGATTGGAAGATTTCATATCAATAGCATTTTGAGTTATCTAGTATTATGAGCTATCTAAAGGTACTTTTAAGAACATATGTTAAATATATTTAAGAAAACGTTCCTTAAATTATAGAATTTTGCAAAATTAGATTCCACCCATTTCTGAAGTTTATGGATATTAGATAACCGTAATACTTCCTTCCAACCCTAGAAAACAATGCCGCAATATGCCTCTTCTCTTATTCTGCTTTTCAACATGTCTTCTCATCTTACTGCAAGAACTATTGTGAGCATTTCAATGGCTTCTGTGAGATCCTTCACTTTCTCTTTCTTTTTTTTTCTTTTTCTTTTTCTTTTTTTTTAGACATAATCTCACTTTATCACCCTTGGTAGAGTGCCTTGGCATCACAACTCAGCAGCCTCCAACTCCTGGGTTTGGGCGATTCTCTTGCCTCAGCCTCCTGAGTAGCTGGGACTACAGGCACATGCCACAGCGCCCAGCTATTTTTTGTTGCAGTTTGGCCAGGGCCAGTTTGAACCCACCACCCTCAGTATATGGGGCCGGTGCTGCCATCACGTTTTCTTTCTGAGAGTACATGGAGCTTTAAAAGATTATACTCAAATATAACAGATTTCATTATTTCATTATTTTATAACACATTTCATTATTGTTTCATTCACAGGTGATTAATGGCTTCTAAACCAGAAGATCTATCATTTCATCAAATATTCTATTGAAATAATTGATTATTATTACACAGTTCAACTGCCTTCTTTTCAAAAATCTCTGCCCTTAATCAATACACAATGGCTTGTGTGTTATATAATGGAAGTTGAAATAGATGTATTTAGATGTTTTGGCTCACTACGGTTGCCAGAACAAAGTAATACAGATTGGATTGCTTAAATAATGAAAATTTATTTCTCATAATTGCAGAAGTCCAAAATCAAGGTTTAGGAGGATTATTGTCTTCAGAGGTTTCCCTCCTTAGCTTGTAAATGGACAAGCTTATGTCTCCACATGATCTTCTGTATGTGTCTTTGTCATAATACCCAAAGGTATACAAATCGCCATGAATCTATGCTATACTCTGCTTGATAACTCATTCTCTTTTTCTTATACTTTGTACTGTGTCTTCTATAATCCCAAATCTGTTGTCTATGAACTTCTCTACCTTCTTTGACCATCTCTATAATGTTTTATGCTCCATTATGCTCTAACAAAATCAAGCTTTCTTATGGAGCTATTGTTTTCTTGTGGTCTCTAGGATCAGCAATACTTTATCTCTAATTTCATGTATTAGAATTTGGATTTTGCACTTGGTATATTTCTACACTTCCAGTGCCAGATCTTTGAATCTGGAAGACAATTATCTTTATTTTCTTGTTCTTATATTGGCCTCAGAGGCCCTCTGATGCTCACTATGTGACTCACCTTTCTCTCTCTCTCTCTCTTTTTTTTTTTTTTTTTTTTGGAGACAGTCTTACTTTGTCACCTAGAGTGCTGTAGTGCCATAGCTCACAGAAAACTCAAACTCTTGGGCTCAAGTGATTCTCTTGAATCAGTGTGGGATAAATTCCCACATGTGTGCCATTGAGGCAGGGAAAGGTGAGTTGAAATGATTTTGCTACCCTAGTAGCTCAAAGCCAGCTGCCTTGGTCAGCATATAGGGCCTGTGAAATAAGAATATAAAATTCCATTCGCAGTGGCTTTATGATGCAGGTGTTAAGCCCAGATAAGGTCACAGGTTGAGATCCTGCCTGCTGGAGAGACAGCCCAGAGGTTGACAATGTGAGAAAAACATTATCTTAACAGCTGTATAGCTTCAAGCTCTGTGGATAAACAGAATCATAAAGCTTGTCTGTTAAATCTCAATGGGCACATGGAAATCCTGAGTATTATCCCCCCCAAGTTTCTGATTTTTACAGATAGTTGAAGCATGTTCATAAAAAACGTAAGAAGGGATGTTTTGAACAGATATTGTTGATTTTTAGAATTGATGTCCTCAAGCAAAGTTAAAGTTAGCTAAGAATTGTTTAGAAGGAAAATTCTTTGATTATAGATTAATGGAGTGTACGTGACTGCTTGACCATATGAGGTGGTCCCAAATAAAGCTCATTTGCTACATGCCAATCAGAGATGTAGCCTGTTTCTTGTTTTCCAAAACATTACAGGAGCAAGCTTGCATTCGTAGCAAAGCTGCTGTTCCCTTGTGTTGTCCTTCACTGCAACAAATCAGCCTCTCAATTAGTTGGGACTACAGGCATCCGCCACAATGCCTGACTATTTTTAGACATGAGGTCTCTCTCTGGCTCAGGCTGATCTCAAACCTTTGAGCTCAGGCAATCCACCCACCTGGGCCTCCCAGAGTGCTAGGATTACAAGTGTGACCACCACACCTGGCCTCACTTTTATCTTTGTGTTCTTTTATCTTGAACAACTTAATAGCTCACATGAATGATGTTTTCACCTTCATGTACAAACATGCTATTGTCTGTTGCTCATTAAAATAATAGCAATGATAATCATACATAATTGAATTTATAACTACATTTAACTTACCCATTACCATTTTCCTATCAATATCCTTATTGGTCTTCTTGTTCCAGACTAATTTGGGGGCCACTTCTTTGCTGGTCTACAATCTAGGACAAATTTCAATTGTGTGTTATCTGAACTTCAATTATGCATTTATATGTAGTGTGTTTGTAACACTCTCCACCAGTAGGAATATTCATAATTCTCCCATACCGCTGATCCTTTTTGGCAAGTGTTATCTACTTCTGTCTCAAATATCATGGAACCTGAAATTTTTATTTCCCTAACATGCAGACTTGTGCAGACTTCGTGCAGACTTGATGGCTAGCACTTTCCTTGGACCATTTTAAATGTCGATTTTCATTCAGTCAAGACATACTGTTAGAACTTTTTACTGAGAATTCTATATATAATCCAATCCCACAATTATCATTGACAAAAAGAAAAATCTTCTCTTGAGACAGATTTTAGAATTTCACAATATGATAGTAGCCTAAATATGTGTGTATTTCTTATAACTCACTATTCCTTTGACATATGGCATAATATTTTGTCCCATCAACAGACTTGTGAGGAAAGTATGTCAGGTGTTATTTCCAACTTCCTAATAAGGATATTAAGCCCCAGAAAAGTTTCAATATAAATATTGGAGTTCAGGTTCTAGAATACCTTCTCCTAAGCCTTAGCAATTTCATTGAATATAATGATATATAATATAATTACTGACAAAATATACAGTTAGCAGTGTCACATATTCATAAATACCATGTGGAATATGAGAGGATGAAACAGACTTGAACCTGAAGCTGTCAGCATTCCACATTTCAATGCATGCAATTATCTGTGTATTACTAATTAATATACTATACATATAATTAGACTCAATGTATAATAAAACATTCATAGCATATAGATGTCATAAAGCACACTAATATCAAATAGTAATATATGTTCATAAAAATCCATCAAAAGTTTATCATTGTTTTAAAAATAAGATTCCATGAGTACATACTAACTACTTCCCAAAGAACAATTTACTCATATATTTAGCATCGCATTCAATCCCTAAGCCAAATCTACATGGTAGCTGTTCCTATCTCAATTTTATAGATGAAGAACCTAATCCTTGAGAAAGAAGGTAACTGACATATCATCTTTATTCCAAATATAAACACAAATATACGAGTTCTAATTATTCTCTTATAATCCAGATAATTTTAAATAAGTCCATGCTAATTCCTAGGTTGAGGCCTAAAAAACTATCCAATGTACTCAGTACTACTGTGAAATCAATTTATAATAACTCACACTTGCTTATGAAAAATGAAACACAACTTTAGCCTAAGATGAAGTAGGGAAGGGGAGGAAAAAGGATAGGGACAGGGTGGGCGGGATAGTAGGGGATAGTAGGGGGACCACAATTATGGAGCACATTGCAAGTACACGTTGATTCTATCATGTGTAGAACACAAATGTCCTAATGTTATAATTGGGTAAATGAGGTGAAAGCTATATTGATTAGTATGATGTAAGCACTCCAATTTGTACAAATAATCAACACATTGAAATTGACATAAATGTATTTATGATCTATGTACAAAAGACTTAATAAAAAAAAGAAATCTTTGTTAATCTAAAAAGTGGTTCTTTCTGTATTTTTCTTTATGACAAACCTGTTGAATCTTGTGTTCAACTTTGCTAAATTAAAACCATCTGCCCTCTTTTATGACATAGTTAAAGAATACCTAATTCATTTTGTAAATAGTTTAGATTTTCTTTTCTACTAGGTTAAAACTATAACAGTAGAACTGAAACTTTCTAAATCATAAATGTGCATTATGTTGAATTTTAGGTAGCACAGACTCTTTTTTCTTTAATAAGAAAATCAGTCTTGGTTTTCTTCCTTTTAAAGAGCTGCCTGTGATAGTGTTTGGCCAGTGCTAGACTGAAGAAGTTCAGTTTTTCTTACTATATTCTTTCAAATCAGTGTCTAAACTGCTGAGAAGCAATTTTGGTAAACATGGCATCGTAATGCTGTATTCCTTGTTGGTTCAATACAGGAAAGATTCACAGATTGAAAACAATCAATAAAAACCAGCAGTCTCCCCAGCAGCTAATGCTCACCCTTCTTATAAGTCCCAGGAAAAGCTTGTATCAGTGAAGAAAGTCATGCAACTGCAAAATCAAAACTAGAATGGCAATCTTCTGCTCTTAGAGTATCTGAAGCCACTTAATGGTCCAGTTAAATCTCTCTAGACTCCACATAATTCTGGATTATTGCTCTCAAGTTTTGGGGACTATTTTCCATTTAACCCAGTGACTTGACATTGACTTACACTGAGAGCTTCTTCTAAATTTTATTCCATTTCATATTATCTTCTACCACTTTTCTGGAGAGTCTGAAAATTTTCTAATATAAATTGAACAGGTAAAACAATGCAGTTTATGTTTTGGAATGAAACCCAGCTTATTTTCTGAAGAAAAATAGCTACCTTTACTCCTGCTACTAACAAAGGGTTTTGCAGTGAATATTTGCTGATGCCATACAACTGTGGTGTTAAGTTTGCAAAGCTATTGCAATGATAATAAAATATCATATTTTTTGTTATTCTCATTTTGTAAATTTTCATTTCCTATTTGTTGGTTGTAATCTGTCCATGAAGACTTATTATATTGGGCAATTAAGAAGCCATTATTTTTCTGTCTAGCCTGCCACATTGAGAACCATGAGACTCTGGAAAATGAAAAGGCAATAAAAATTGATTATCCAACATTAACTTGGACCAGATTCTAGTCTAGATACTTTAATAATGCCACCTATTTTGGTAATATCAGGTGTATCCAGATGAAGTAGAATAATTTTGAAGTGTTTCTTCTTTTTCTATTGTCTATAAGATGTGGCATGATCGTTTTTTATTTTTTTTTAATTATCTTTTATTTTTATTTCTAAATATTAGTTGTCTATTTTTTTTAGAGTTGGAAAACAAAATAATAAGAAGTTGACTGATGACTCCTACTGAACCTCAAAGTCAAAGCATTCTATAATAGACATACTATTATTTGACAATGTGAATGTTACTTTTTTGCCTTATTATTGTTATTATTCTCAATATTTCATTGCAGCAATTATCTGATTTCTTTTCTGATTGTATTTATCTTCGTTCATTCTTTACAAGGTTTTTGTTTCTAGTCCTTAGCTTAAACATTGTTATTGTTATTAAATTTTAAGCCTTCTTAATTTTATGAAGGGAAAAAGTGGAAACCAAAACAACACATGTATATGTAAAAAAAAAAAATACATATATATATATATATATATATATATATACATATACATATACAATAAATTTTGAGGTGATAGATATTCCCTTTACCCATATTGCTCATTACACATTGCATGGTTGTATCAAAATATCACATGGACTCATCAATATGTATGACTACTCTGTATTCATGAATATTGAAAATAAAAGTATTGTTAACTATAACAAAGAATAATAGATTTTAAAAAATGCCATCTCATGTAATTTTCACAACTTCCTTAAGTGCTATGCATCAATATTATCACCAATTTACAGATGAAGAAAGAATCATAAGATCTAATCACACAGTTAATTTAGTCAACAGAAAGAAGAAAAACCTTGTAACTCCTTTGTATTTTTGTTTGCTCATTAGAATAAGTTCATCAAATTGCTGCTAATAATTTTTTTACTTTAAATCACTCTTCTGGGGAGGGGAGTGATGGGGGAGAATTTCATTGCTGTATCTATGAATCTAAAGAAATCATTAAATATATCAACTTAGTAATTTGTGTCTTCAGTTACATGGGTATAATATTAATTTTAGCTTCCTGAAGGTTTGTTTGACTTGTGATTTTCTTGCTCTGGCTAGAGTAAAACTTGTAAAAAATATGAAGTTATCTCTTGTAAGTTTAAATCTGTAATTATTTTTTATTATTTAAGATTAAATTTTGACATAAAGCACCCAAGATTTTTTTAAAACATTTTTCTTTATTTAAGTAGATTTAAGGGGTGAGTTCACTTACATGTATATATTGCCTAAACAGTGAAGTATAAGCTTTTAGTGTACTCATCCCTGAATAATGTATATTGTATCCCACCCTTGCCTCCTTTTGAGTCAATAATGTCCATTATACCACTTCGTGTAACTATTCACCATCATAAATAAGCTCCCATGTAAAATTGAGAATATGTGGTATTTGCTATTTCATTCCTGAAACTAGTAGAACTGAAGGATAAGGGGCCTCCAGGTCCATCATGGTTCCAGCACAAAAGTCATTTTTCATTATTTTTTAAGGCTGAGTAGTATTCCATGGTGTGTGCATATATAAAATATAATGCAACAATACACAAAGAGAGAGAGAGAAGGAGACAGAGGGAGAGACATATGATAATTAAGTTTGTGAATTTGTATTAGAAACAATGCTACATACCTCATTGCAAAATATCATTATGGTCACCTTCAAAGTACTCCCCTTGGGGAGCCATGCACTGATGCCAATGCCTAGTTCACCCTTCAAAGCAATTTGGAACTCTATTTCTTGAATGGCTATCAAAACAGTCCTTGTATTACCTACCCTTGGTGTCCAAATGTCATCAAAATATCTTCTTTTCTATTTTTCCCATATTTGGGGGTGAAGAAAAAAGTTACTGGGAGCATACTAAGTTTATCAGGGAGGATGTTCCACTACAATTATTTGTTTGCTGACTAAAAACTCTTTTACGGTGTCATGTGAGCTGGTGCATTGTTGTGATATATGAGCCAGAAGTTGTTGGTCAAGATTTCTAGTTAAGATTTTTCTATTTCTCTATCAATGTCTGTTGGTCTGCTATGCTCCTCACTGTCAACTGATAATTTTGACAAACAATAAAATGAATAATTTTGCAATGTTTTTTGTCAGTTCTGTTCATTGACTTCCCTGATTTCTCTTTGTCAGTGACACTTTCTCTTCCCTCAGAAAAATCTTTAATCCATTTGTACACTTCCATATTCTTCATGGCATTATCCACATAAAGTTGGATTAACATGTTCCTGATTTCAAGCAGCACCTGTGGCTCAGTGAGTAGGGAACCAGCCCCATATACCGAGGGTAGCAGGTTCAAACCCGGCCCCAGCCAAACTGCAACAAAATATAGCCAAGCATTGTGGTAGGTGCCTATAGTCCCAGCTACTTGGGAGGCTGAGGCAAAAGAATCACCTGTGCCCAGGAGTTGGAGGTTGCTGTGAGCTGTGGGCAACAAAGTGAGACTCTGTCTCTTAAAAAAAAAGAAAAAGTCCCTGATTTCACTTCCACTCTTGCTAAGTTTAATGAGAAATTTACAAATGTTTATTCATTGCTCTAATTTAAGCTCCAGCATTCTCATGTTGGAGAGAAAATATGCAACAACAACAATGAGTGTCACTCAACAAGACACCACCACATGTTGACACAAACCCAGTTGTGAGACAACATAATATACTAAGATTATGAAATTTTACCAAGTTCATGAACTTGCACGATGGCAAGTTCATGAACTTCATTATCAGACCTCATAGTTTATGAATGTTTTCTTCCGTGCTGTAGGTTGTCTGTTTACTCTCTTGATCATTTCTTTTGTTGTGCAGAGCTTTTTAGTTTTAATAAGTTACATTGTTTATTCTTGATTTTGTTTCATTTTGTTTTGGGATCTCAGTCTTTTTTTTTTTTTTTTTTTTCTTGAGCAAATGTCCAGACAAGCTCTTCCCTATATTTTCTTCCAGAAATTTTATAGTTTCAGGTCTTACATTGAGTCTTTAATCCACCAACTTTTGTATATGGAGAGAGATATTCAGTTTCGTTCTTCCACATATGGCTATCCTATGTTTCCAGAACCATTCATTGAATAATGTATTCTTTCCCCAATACATGGCTGTTTTTCTTATCTGATTTGTCAAAAATCATTTAGTTTAAGTATATGGTTTTATTTTTACGTTCTTCTGTTCTCTTGATCTGTGTGTCTACTTTAATACCAGTACCATGTTGTTTTGGTTGCTATAGCCTTGTAGTGTACTTTATAGTTCAGTAATATAATCCTTCCAGTTCTGATTCCTTTGCTTAGTATTGATTTTGCTCTTTGGTCTCTTTTTAGGTTTACATAAATTATAATATTTTTTATCCAATTCTGTGAAAAATAATGTTGATGTTTTGACCAAATTGTATTGAATCTATAAATTGCTTTGACAGTATGGTCATTGTCACAATATTGATTCTTCTAATCCATGAGCATGTTTTTTTTTTTTTTCCACATTTATTTATTCATCTATGATTTATTTCATCAGTGTTTGGCCAGTTTTCTTGTAGAGGTCTTTCACCTCCTTGGATAAATATATTCCTAGGTTTTTTATTTTGTTCAGCTATTCAAAATGAGATTGAGTTCGTGATTTGGTTCTCTGTTTTGTTGTCATTGGAGTGTAGTAATGGTAGTGATTTTTACACATTGATTTTATAACCTGAAACTTTGCTGAATTGCTTTACTAACTATAAGAGTCTTTTGGAGTAGTCTTTAGGGTTTTGTAGGTAGAAGATCATGTCATTAGGAAATAGTTACATTGACTTCCCATTTCCAATATGTATGCCAATTATTGCTTTTTCTTACCTGATTGCTCTGGCTAGGAATTTTTCTATGTTTAATAGAAATGGTGAAAGTGGGCATCCTTGTTTGTTCTTGGTTTTAGGGGCAATATTTTTAACTTTTCAATATGATGCTGGATGTGAGTTTTTCATATATGGCTTTTATTATTTTGAGGTATGTTCCTTCTATGCCAAGTTTGTAGATGATTTTATCCTGACAGGATGCTGTTTTTATTAAATGTTTTTGGTTTTTTTCTGCATCTCAATAGATGACCATATGGATTTTGTTTTTAATTCTATTTATGTGATGAATCAGATTTATTGATTTACATATATTGAGCCATCCTTATATCCCTGAAATGAAACCCACTTGATTGTTGTGAGTTTTCCTTTTGATGTTTAGTTAGATTCTGCTTGCTAGTATTTTACTGAAGATTTTACATTATGATCATGAGATATTGGTCTCTTGTTTTCTTTTTTTGTTATGTTCTTTCTTGTCTTAGGTTAAGTTTGATACAGGCTTCACAGAGTGAGTTAAAGAAAATGCCTCTTTCCTGATGTTTTTGGACTGTTTCGGTAGGACTTAAACTAGTTCTTTGTACATCTGCTAGAATTTGGCTGTGAATCCATGGTATCCTGGAAATTTTTTGTGTTTGTTTTGGGGAGGTTTTTTTTTTTTTTCTTTCAATCTCACTACTCATTATTGGTCTGTTCAGATTTTCTATTTCTTCCTTATGAAGACTCAAATGGCTATCAGTCCATAGGAATTTATCCATTTCCTTTATATTATCTAGGTTGGGAGCATAGAGAAGTTACCTTTTGTATTTCTGTGCTGTCAGTTGCAATGACTCCTTTTTCTTTTTTGATTGAGCTTATTTGAATTTTATCCCTCTTGTTTAATCTAGCTTTTGGTGTATTAATTTTGTGTATCTTTCAAATATCCTTTGTATTTGTTTCTGTATTAATTTTTTTTTTTTTTTACTTCTGCTCTGATAATATTTATTTCTTTCCTTCTGCTAGCTTTGGGTTTTGTTTGCTTTTGTTTTTCTAGATTCCTGGGTTGTGACATAAAGCTGTTAATTTATATCTTCCTGCCTTTTTGATGTAGCATTTAACACTGCTTTTGTTGTTGCCAAGAAGATTGGGTAAGTTGTGTATATAGTACCACTAATTTCACATTTTAAAAATTTGCATATTGATTTCCTTATTGACCCATAGATCACTCAGGAGCATGTTGCTTCATTTCCATCTATCTGTATAGTTTTGAGAGTTTCTTTTGGAATTGATTTCTAGATTTATTCTATTGTGGTCTGAGGAAGTACTTAATATAATTCTGTTTTTTTAATTTATTTTATTTTTGAGTATTGTTTTATGGCCTACTATATGGTCTGGCTTGGAAGATATTCCATGTGCTGATGAGAAGAACACCTTATACAGTTTAGAGGTAGAATGTTCCTTAAATGTCTGTTAGGTACATTTATTCTAGAGTCCAGTTACGCCTGGTATTTTTTTTGTTAATTTTTTGTCTTGATGACTTGTCAAATGCTGTCAGTGGAGTGTTGAAGTTCCCCATCATGTTGCATTGCTATCTCTTTTGGCCTAGCAGCATTTGGCTTTTGAATCTAGGAGCTCTGGTGCTCGGTTCATATAAAGTAAGGGTTGCTTTAATTTCATGTTGAACTGATGCCTTTATCATTATACGGTAACTCTGGCTTTTGTTTGTTTGTTTGTTTGTTTTTAATGTAGTTGATTTAAAACTATCTTATCTGATATAAAAAAGCTTCTCCTGCTGACTTTAGTTCCCATATGTGTGAAAAATTTTCCACCCCTTTACCTTGAGGCTCTAAAAATCTTTATGTGTTCATTAGGTTTCTGGGAAATAGATATTTGGATTGTGTTTTTTGTTGTTGTTTGTTTTGTTTCATGTTTTATCCATTCTACCAATAAATAGCTTTTAAGTGGGGGCATGTAAGCCATTTGTATTTAAATTTAATATTTATATATGAGATGTTGTTCCAGGAATCACATTGGTTGTTACCTATTTTCTTAGTATTTTCAATTGTGTTATTGTTTACAGCCCATGTAAATGTTATACTTTTGAGTATTTTATATTGGTTTCCACCCTTCATTTTATTTTACACAACTCTTTTGAACATTTATTTAGGCCAGTCTAGTGGTAACAAATTTCCTTAGCCTTTACTTCTCTGGGGAATTATTTATTCTTCTTTTATGAAACTTAATTTTGCTGGATTTAAGATTATTGACTGACAGTTATTCTATTTGAGAAGATGGAAGATACTTTCCTGAGCCTTTTAGTTTGTAATGTTTCTGCTTAAAAGTCTGCTATTAGTCTGATGGTCTTTCCTTTAAAAACTATTTGATACTTTTACTTACTGCTCTTAGGATTCTTTCCTTCAGGTTGACTTTAGATGCCCTAGTAATTTGGTGAAATCCTTTTTACAATGAATTGCCCAGGAGTTCATTAGTCTTCTTTAATCTGGATATCTAAATCTCTATCTAAATTAGGGAGGTTTTTCCTCGACTACTCATTCACATAGGTTTCCCAAACATTTTGCTTCTTATTCTCCCCAAGGAACATCTATTATGATTAGGTTTGTTTATTTCATATAAACTCATATTTCTCAGAGACTGTTCATTTCTTTTAATTCTTTTTTATTTATTTTTATCTGAGTTAATTTAAAAGCCTTGTTTTCAACCTCTGAAATTAATTTTTCTGTTTTGTGTACTCTACTTTCAACTGTATGTTGTTATTCTTTAAATAAGTCTTTTGATTTCAGGAGATCTTTTGTTTATTGGTTTGTTTGCTTGTTTTTAGTTATTCATATCCTTATTTTTTTTTAATTTATTTTTGTTCTTTTTCAACTTTTCTTTGGATCCCACTGAGCATCTTTATAATCAATATTTTGTGTTCTTTATCTGGTACTTCAGTGATTTCATCTGATTCATTTGAATCGATTGCAGAAGAGCATGTGTGATTGTTTTAGAGTGCTGTAAAACCTTTAAAAATATATATATATCACTGGAATTGCTTCTCTGATTCTTTTCCCATCTGGACAGATTATTTTTTCCTATTATTTTTTAGTTTATTTTTGATTGAACTAGGTTTCGTTTTCCACCCTTAATGATGTGACTATAATGTGTATAGTTGATTGACAACTATCTTCAGCTCTAGGTACTTTCAGTAGCAGAGACCCTCTATTCCTTAGTTATTAAAAAAAAAAAAAAAAAATCTTTAGGTGGCACCCATACCTCACTGGGTAAGTGGGTAAGGCATCGGCCATACACTGAGGCTGGCAGGTTCAAACCCAGCCTGGGCCTGCTAAAACAACAAAAACAACTGCAACAACAACAAAAAAATAGTCAGGCATTGTGGAGGGCACCTGTAGTCCCAGCTACTTGGGAGGCTAAGGTAAGAGAATTGCTTAAGTCCAAGAGTTGGAGGTTGCTGTGAGCTCTGATGCCACAGCACTCTACCGAGGGTACCATAAAGAGACTCCATCTCAAAAAAAAAAAAACTCTTTATGTGGTAGCTTTTTCATATGCTGCTTATAGTAGTGATGTACTACGATGTGTTTGAGCAGTCTCACTAACTCCTGTGGAGCCAGAGTGACAGACATTTCATGAAAATTACCTAATTCCCCAGTGGTATACATTTTTTTTTTTTCCTGGCACTTTTTTCACTGGTTTGAACAGTTCAGGCTTCAGGAAAGTACATGGGTCCAATGGTGAAAACATGCTATGGCTAAAGCAGATGTTTATGCATACACCAAGGGCAGGCCAAAGCCCCAGCCCTGATGAAGATGAAATACATGAAATACACCGAGGTCTTCACAAAGGGAAGGGAGAGGCCCACCTCAGCTCTGCTTCCATGCTAGCAAGAAACTAATCTGCCTCCCCATCATTCCTGCCTCAGTGTTGTGGATATTCAGATCAAACAGGCACCTCTGTCCATTTGCAGAAATGGTGACTTTCCGTGTAGAGGAAGGGACTCCACCCTTCACATGAATCACATACCATGGGGATTCAGTCACCCTGGAATGCCCTAGAAAAGTCCACAAGGGCACCCATTCTAAGTGCCAGCAGAAGTCCATAGTAGTGCACAAAGAGGAGGAAGTTCCCTTCTCCATGATCCTTCATAGCACCAGGACTGTCAATCATTGGGGCGGAACCAAAGTCTTCCTATCAGTGCATGTTATAGTGGGCTGTGCTCGTTCTCCTCCCAACCAGTAGGGGGGACTAGCAGGACAGAGGCAGTTGTAGTGGTGACCATGTAATTTATGCTTGGCCATTGTTAATCAGGGGAAGTATTCAGATGATCGAGGCAACAGGTGAGTCCGTGGGAATCCCAGAAGTCTTTGCTCCTGTTCTGCTACCAAGATAGGGCTGGAGCAGAGCTAGTTGGGACCTGGGTCAGTCAAGCCTTGGTGATCACTCCCAAAGGCAGGTACAAGGTTATGATGGGGGTCAGATGGCAGTGCCCTGGCTTTTGGAATAATGTTTCAGGGAGAACCAGAACTGCTTATGCTGTACAAAGTCTACATGGAGAGAAAGAACTCCACAGCTCAGCAGCTAGCTGTTGGTCCAGTCCAGCTCTCTTGCCCTTGAAATGGCAGGTCTCACACTTGTGGACTGCTGTTGGCAGAAAGCCAAAATGTCAAGCTTGGATCTGGAAAGTCTGTGCTAAGATCACAAAACTGTCCTAGGC
This sequence comes from Loris lydekkerianus, assembly GCA_963574355.1. NCBI lineage: Eukaryota > Metazoa > Chordata > Mammalia > Primates > Lorisidae > Loris > Loris lydekkerianus. The sequence goes on from CAUYPK010084578.1 coordinate 24,606, forward strand.
TGCAACCGCTTCCTCCCAAGACAGAAAGCCTGGCTCTCAAGCTGCACCCTATCCAGTTTGACCTGTTGAGGTGGGGAGTGTCCAGCTCCCCTTCCATGGCAAGAGCCCACTTCCTGCTTACCTCTTGGTTTCGTCTGTGGGGGGATTATCCACACTGTAGATTAAATCGCAAATCTCAGTTGTGAGCTTCTCCTAACCTGTGACCTGCTGCATGAGTTAACTGAGAAATTTTTGCACCAGTTCTCTATTAGTTAGAATCAGTAATATGCTCCCTCTGTTCCTGCTGAGGTCCGAGAGTGTATGCAAATTATGTCCCAATGTCATTCCTTCTTGTAGACTCCCTACCATTCACCATGTTGGTTCCAGTACTGGATAAGCTTAAATAGCTCCCCTGTGACCTGACTGCCAGGCTCCCCAGTGAGAAAGTGTACCACGGATATAGTATCTCCTATCTTTCATGCTTTGAAGACTCACAGTTTTCCGCCTGACTCACAATGGGCATTGCTGCCCATCACTCCTTTCAAAACATCTGAAGTTTCATTCACTTTTTCTGTGGAGCTTCTGTATTCTTTCTCTGATAAAGTTCACAATGTGAATCTCTATACACTGCTTTGCTCATTCAAGGTGAGCAAGGGGAGACAAGAGGATACCATGAGCACAAGAGTTTGAAGTTGCTAATGCATTTCCAAGGAATAAAGGTTATACTTTCTTTAAAAAAAAAAAAAAAAAAAGAGAGGGAATTGGATTAAAGATGGCAGCCGAGTAACAGCTTCCCTGTAACTGGGTATGGCAAGTCTGGGGAGACAAGACTTCAGGCATCTCTGGCTGGTGGGATCTGCCTAAGAACATCCCTTTGAGGATACAGGGAGCCAGCAAGGGACTTCTGGACCCCAGGAGGAGGACAAAAAAAGTGGAAAACTGGCAAGTGGATGCGTGTGTTCGATTGACCTAATCACACCAGCAACCGTGAGTACAAGCAGCAGTGAGACTGAAAACCTGAAAGGCCTTACCTGTGAACTGTTTTGGTGTTCTTAAACTTGGCACTCAGTTGAGCTGCCTTGGGGATGCTTGAGCAGGAGTGTGGAGAACATTGGGCATTGTCTGGGGCCCCAGAATGAGCCACTGAGCTGGGCGAAGTAAGCCATTGTGAAAGAACTGCTCTGGCAAGCTCCGCCCTCAGGGTCCCAGAGCAAGGATCAGGTGGGACAAAGTAAACTAGTGACTGAGAAGCCTAAAGCGGAGAGTGAGCTGCCTTACAGCCTTAATCCTTAGGGGCAGAGTGGGACAGTTTTGGCACACTGGAGCCTTGGGCTGTTGCCCTGAGTAGAGTGCCATAATGTCACAGCTCATAGCAACCTCAAACTCCTGGGTTTGGCACCGCCCAGACCCCCATAAGAGCTGTGCAGCAACCCCGACCAGTGACCCGCACCTACCGGGCCTCCACATTCCCTGACTAGGAACTGCAGAAGCCATGCAACCCTGCATCCTCCCTCCTGTGTCCTCCCAGCCTCCACACTAGCCCGGTCATCTGGTCAGGGACCCTGGTAGCTGCGTGCCCTCTGGAGTCCTCCCTGCCTCTGCACAGAGCCCTTCTCCTGGCCAGGGACTGCTGGAGCCTTGGGCTCTCTGTGCCAAAGTCACTGGGTGCCAGGCATTCCCAGAACCGTGGGCACCACCCCCAGCCCTGTTGCTGGATCCAGGTGTGTCACACACTGGAGCTGCTTCTACAACCAGAACTCCCTAGATAGAGTAGCCCCAGAGGAACTACACAGGGTCACTCCCTACAAAGATCCAGCAACAATAGAGTGATCCTGCTGGGGTCTAATCTTGGAGAGACACATCCCCAACTCTGAGGACAGCCAGAGGCAACAGTGAAAAACAATCATGAGGGGAAATCAACAGAAAAACTTTGGCAATATGAATAATCAGAGTAGATCAACTCCTTAAGGATGAATGGGGCAGAAACAACACAAGACCCCATGCACAAACAAATAGCTGATATGTCAGAAATTGAATTCAGGATTTGAATAGCAAACAAGATCGAATTAGAATTCCAAAAGTTATCTCAAGAATTCAATGAATTCAAAGAGCAAATGACCAAAGATTTTGACACATTGAGACAAGAAGTTGCATTCCACAAATCTAACCTCAGCAAATTTTTAAAAAATTGAAATTATTCTTTGCATCTTCTCAGACCATCATGGAATAAAAGTTGAACTCAATAACAACAGGACCCTGCATACCCATACAAAAACATGGAAGCTAAACAACCTTATGCTGAAGGATACATGGGTTATAGATGAGATTAAGAAGGAAATCACCAAATTTTTGGAACAAAAAAACAATCAAGACATGAACTACCACAACCTCTGGGATATTGCAAAGGCAGTCCTAAGAGGGAAATTTATAGCACTCCAAGCCTTCCTCAAGAAAACGGAAAGAGAGGAAGTTCATAGCTTAATGGAACAACATCTCAAGCAACTGGAGAAAGAAGAACACTTCAACCACAAACCCAGCAGAAGAAAAGAAATAACCAAAATCAGAGCAGAATTAAATGAAATTGAAAACAAAAGAATTATACAACAGATCAATAAATCCAAAAGTTGGCTTTTTGAAAAGATTAATAAAATAGATAAACCCTTGGCCAACCTAACCAGGAAAAAAAGAGTCAAATCTCTAATTTCATCAATCAGAAATGGTAACGATGAAATAACAACAGACCCCTCAGAAATTCAAACAATCCTTAACGAATACTACAAGAAACTCTACTCTCACAAATATGAAAAT
>CAUYPK010084579.1:0-22814 GCA_963574355.1 Loris lydekkerianus
TGACTCTGGTCTGTGGTGCTCAGAGCCAACTAATCAAAGCCCTGCTTTTGGTCATGTAACAATTTTGAGATCAGGGCTTTCTGTATTTTGGAAGAGGTTTAGTAATACAGGTACTAGTTCTTCTTTAAAGGTTTGGTAGAATTCTGCTGTAAAGCCATTTGGTCCTGGGCTTTTCTTTTTAGGGAGATTTTGTATAGTTGATGCTATTTCAGAACTTGATGTAGGTCTGTTCAACATTTCCACTTTGTTCTGGCTAAGTGTTGGTAGGTGGCGTGCTTCCAGGTATTGGTCGATTTCTTTCAGATTTTCATATTTCTGAGAGTAAAGTTTCTTGTAATATTCGTTAAGGATTTTTTGAATTCCTGAGGGGTCTGTTGTTATTTCATCTTTACCATTTCTGATTGATGAAATTAGAGATTTTACTCTTTTTTTTTCTGGTTAGGTTGGCCAAAGGTTTATATATTTTATTGACCTTTTCAAAAAACCATCTTTTGGATTTATTGATCTGTTGTATAATTCTTTTGTTTTCAATTTCATTTAATTCTGCTCTGATTTTTGTTATTTCTTTTCTTCTGCTGGGTTTGGGGTTGGAATGTTCTTCCTTCTCCAGTTGCTTGAGATGTTCCATTAAGTTATTAACTTCCTCTCTTTTCATTTTCTTGAGGAAGGTTTGCAGTGCTATAAATTTCCCTCTTAGGACTGCCTTTGCAGTATCCCAGAGGTTCTGATAATCCATGTCTTCATTGTTGTTTTGTTCCAAAAATTTGGTGATTTCCTTCTTAATCTCGTCTATGACCCATCTGTCCTTCAGCATAAGATTATTTAGCTTCCATGTTATTGTATGGGTATTCAGATTCCTGTTGTTATTTAGTTCAACTTTTATTCCATGATGGTCTAAGAAGATGCAAGGAATAATTTCTAGTTTTTAAAATTTGCTGAGGTTAGATTTGTGGCCCAGGATGTGGTTGATTTTGGAGTATGTTCCGTGGGCTGATGAGAAGAATGTGTATTCAGTTTTGTTGGGATGAAATGTTCTGTAGATGTTAAGTCCAGATGTTGAATGGTTAAGTTTAAATCTAAGATTTCTTTGCTTAGCTTCTTTTTGGAGGATTTATCCAGCACTGCTAAAGGGGTGTTAAAATCTCCAACTACTATGGAAGTGGAGGAAATCGAGTTGCTCATGTCTGTTAGAGTTACTCTTATAAATTGAGGTGCGTTGTGGTTGGGTGCATAAATAATAATTGAAATATCATCATATTGAGTATTACCTTTAAGAAATATGAAGTGTCCATCCTTATCCTTGATTATTTTGGTTGGTTTGAAGCCTATTGCATCTGCGAATAGGATTGCAACGCCTGCTTTTTTCTGCCTTCCATTTGCCTGGAGTATAGATGACCATCCCTTCACCTTGAGTCTATATTTTTCTTTTAATGTAAGATGAGATTGTTGTATGCAGCAGATATTGGGCTTGAGTTTTTGTGTCCAGTTAGCCAACCTGTGTCTCTTTAGAGGACAATTTAAACCATTCACGTTAATTGAGAATATTGATAAGCCTTTCGAGAGTCCGGTTGACATTTTTAATCCTTTTGCGACTGTGGAAGTTGGAATTTGATCAAAGTTTTCTGGGTGGGTTTACTTTTGTGGTGGTGGATTATGCTGGTCTTTATGGAGGATAGGTCTGGAGAGCTGGTTTAGTTGTGGCAGATTTCTTCAACATGTGAATGTCATTAAAGTATTTAATTTCTCCATCATAAATGAAACTCAGTTTTTCTGGGTACAGGATCCTGGCTTGAAAGTTATTTTGTTTTAGGAAATTACAAGTCAATGACCATCATCTTCTAGCTTGAAAGGTTTCAGCAGAGATATCTGAAGTTATTCTAATATTCTTCCCCTTGTAGGTAATGGTTTTCTTTCATCTGGCTGCTTTCAGAATTTTTTCCTTCATATTAACTTTAGTGAAATTGATTATGATGTGTCTGGGGGATGTCTTATTCGGGTTGAGTCATGCTGGAGTTCTGAAACTGTCAGCTATCTGAAATTCAAAATCTCTTGGAATGTCTGGAAAGTTCTCCTTCATAATCTCATGGAGAAGAGACTCTGTGCCTTGTGAAGCCACTTCGTGGCTTTTGGGGATCCCTATAAGATGAATATTGGTTTTCTTAGAATTATCCCCGACCTCTCTGAGAGAATGATTGGTTTTTGCCCCCTATTTCTCTTCCTCTATGAGAGTTTGGGAGCATTAGACAGCTTTGTCTTAAATATCAGAAATCCTTTCTTCTGCTTGCTCCATTCTGTTACTGCGGGATTCTACAGTGTTTCTCAGATCTTTGAGGGCTGCAACTTCTTGTCTCAATGTGTCAAAATCTTTGGTCATTTGGTCTTTGAATTCCTTGAATTCTTGAGACATCTTTTGGGTTACTGCTTGGAATTCTAATTCGATCTTATTTGCTACCCAGATTCTCAATTCGATTTCTGACATCTCAGCTATTTGTGCATGGCATCTTGTGCTGTGTCTGCCCCATTGTTACTTGGGGGAGTTGATCTACTCTGATTATTCATATTGCCAGAGTTTTTCTTTTAATTTCGTCTCATGATTGTTTTCCACTGTTGCCTCTGGCCGTCCTCAGGTGTCTCTTGGAGATTAGACCCGGGGGATCACTCTATTGTTGCTGGATCTTTGTAGGAAGTGACCCTGTGTAGCTCTTCTGGGGCTGCCCCAGCCAGGGAGTTCTGGTTGTGGGAGCAGCTCCGGAGTGTGACACCCCTGGATTTAGCAACAGGGCCAGGGGTGGTGTACAAGGTTTGTGTGCCTGGCACCCAGTGACTTTGGCACAGAGTTCCCAAGGCTCCAGCAGTCTCTAGCCAGGAGAAGGGCTCCAGAGGGCAGGTGGCTACTAGAGTCCCTGGCCAGACCAGCCAGCGATGTGGAGGTAGGGAGGGTACAGGAGGGAGGACGCGGGGTTGCTCGGCTCCTGGAATTCCTGGTCAGGGCATGGGGAGGCGCTGCGGGAGGAGTAGCAGGTCCTGGCGCAGCTCTTACCAGGGTCCGGGAGGGCGCAGCTTTTCCGGAGGTCCGGCAGGGTGCCGATCTTGGGTCGCGGGGCAGCTCTTCTGGAGGTGGGAGGGTGCCGATCTCGGGTCCCGGCGCAGCTCTTACCGGGGTCTGGGAGGGTGCCGATCGCGGTCCTGGCGCAGCTCTTCTGGAGGTGGGATGGTGCCGATTGTGGTCCCGGCACAGGTCTCTGTGTCTTCTTTCAAAGTAAGCGCAGCACTTGAGTGATCTAAAAATCATCTGTTCACACTTGTGTGACCGATTTTGAGAAATGTTAATATGTTGAAAGACACACGTTTTAAGATTCTATAGAGTCATTATTTATTTGAGGTTGAAAGAAGGAGAGAGGTTCTTATCCTGCACTGCACATACCTCTAGGAGAGAGGAGGAAATGGGACTTACAGTCCGTAGAGTGTCTGTTCTACTCAGAAGCCAGACACTGTGACCTCCATTTCTCACATAATCCTCACAGTTCCCTGAGAAGTGGTTATTATTATTTCCTATTTTATATGGGAAACGCTTCCTGGGAGATTAGAGAGGTGAGTCCGTGTGTCAAGGTGCACCAATTCAGACCTCTGTCCGAGGCCCCCTAGTGCACACCTGTGGTGTGTCCCTGTCTCCTTTACATCTTTTCACAAGACGTGTAAGTCCGTAAAGTCAGCCTTTGCTGCCAGGATACTGGGCCGTGTGTTTGTCTTTTATTTTTTCCCATTCTTTGGTAGAGATCAGAGTTCTCTTTTTTCCTGAATGGAAGTCCTAGCATGGCATCTGCTTGCATGTATGTCTAGTCCATTTCTTCTGGGTCTGACCATCTTCAGCCTCTCACAGATGGTAGCAGCGGGGAGAGAGGCCGACCTCCCTGCAGAAGCACAAGCGGCTGTTTGAATCAACATGGGTGTGTCTGGCTTTTCACACCTGTCAGATTTGGTGGTCTACCTGATTTAGAGGAAGGGGAGAGTTTTAAGTCCTCCACTCTTCAACCTCACTTCGAGGGGGTTTGTTGAAATGAAAACAGATCCCAGACTGAATCCTGTCATACATTGAATGCTTGAACTGGGTAGAACACACAAAACCAACCTGTTCCTGTGAGCTGGGCCAGTCCTGCCTCTCTAGGACTTACAGGACAGATTTCCTTGGGGACAGACTGTGTAGGAGGCTCAGCTCCAGGGAACCGTGGGGCCTTCTTGGCAGGCTGTACATGTTCTGTTTTTTGATCCAGATGAGGATTGTATGAGTATTTATAGGTGTAGAATTCTGATATACACTTAAGATTTGTGCATGTTAGTATATCTAATGCATATGTCAGTAAAAAATAAAGTAGAAATAAATTACTGTCCTTAAGTTATTCACACTGTGTGAACAGAAAACTGCTATATTGTTCAAGTTCTAAAGCCTTTGAATTAGAGGTTTTCCATAGTAAGGCCTACAGGTGGGGGAAGCACACACAGGGTCTTCCATATGCACCCAGCTTATTAGTTCATATACCATCAAATCAGCAGAGCCCTCAGCCCCTTATTCCTCTTAAGGAATTTATCTTTAGCATTTTCCTAGGTGAGCATAGTGAAGTCAGGGAGTAGGAGACACCCCCTCACTGAGGCCTACTCTCTTGGGACTTTTGCCCAGGGTTTCCCCTCTAGTGACCCCAGCCCAGTCCTGTGGTGTCCCTGGAGTGGAGGCAGTAGCTGCTTCCATCCAAGTGACCACCTTGGCACCTCGGATGCGTAGCATTGGGCTCCTGTTGCCTTTACTCTTTATTCTGCCCCCCTTTAAGTACAGTCACCATCGCTTGATGCTGGGTGTGTTTTGAGGAATTTCGGCAATTTTGTCACAGAACGTACTCGCAGAGACCTGAATGGCACAGCCTCCCACAGGGCCAGGCTCGGTGGTGTGGCTTATTGTTCCTGGGCTGCAAGCCAGCACAGTGTGTTGCCATTTTGAATACTGTAGGCAGTTGTAACACAATAGTAAGTATTGGTGTATCTAAACACAACAAAAGGGCAGTAAAAATATGGTATTATGATCTTACAGGACCACCATTATGTATGCCAGTGTTTCTCAACCTTCCTAATGCTGCGACCCTTTAATACAGTTCCCCATCTTGTGGTGACACCCAACCATAAAATTATTTTCATTGCTACTTCATGACTGTAATTTTGCTACTGTTATGAATTGTAATGTAAATATCTGATATGCAGAATGAATTTAGGCGATCCCTGTGAAAGGGTTGTTCGACCCCCAAAAGGGTCGTGACTCACAGGTTGAGAACTGCTGATATACACAGTCTGTCATTGACCAAAATGTCATTAGTGGTGTATAACTATATATCCTCTTCTTGGAATTTGGCTTCTTTTGCCCTTTAAGCTGCTCTTGGTAATTTTAGCCAAATTTTGGAAGAAGCTAGGCAAGAATATTCTGGGGTGAAATAGATGTATTTTCCTAGGAAACATCCCCAGACTCTGGGGCAGGAATGGGCCTGGGAAGGGATAATGGATCATCCCCCTTTCTTTCCCATAAAGGAGAAACGAGGTGGGATGCAGGCTGCTGGAGTAGTGCTGCCAGAGGCCTTAACTCTAAGTGCCACCTCCCATAAGCATTGGGTTTATGCTAACAACCTTGGGTGTTGCCTGCAAAGTGAAATTCAGCAAGATGAAGAGGTAGCATGGTCCTCGATATCAGTCATCTCTAGGAGAGAGTTATGGTGTTTTTGATTTGGTATAGTTTTAGAATTCCTGTGGCTCTCATTTTATTGCCCAAGTCTCTCTCCCTTCTTCACATTTCACACAGTCTCTCATCCAAGACTCATTTGTCAGAACCTCTGCCTCAAAAACAAACAAAACAAAAAAAACCCAACAAAACTTGCACATATTCCTGAAGCACTGTGAAATTGGTTGCCATAGCAACAGCTGCACACACACACACACACACACACACACACACACACACCATCATCACCATCAGTTTGGGCTCCCATCAGGTTTTTTTCTTTTCTTCCCTTTCTTAAACAGCAACAGCCAACACTGTTATTAAACAATCTATTAATACATCTTTACGGCCTCTCTTGGCAGTTTTTTAACTGGATTGCAGTTGCTTCTAACTTCAGGTACACTTAGTCATGCCCCCATAAGTAAAAGCTAATTTTATAAAGAGGTTACTGTGATTTGCTTTTAGTCTAACTTGCTGTTGGATCCAAGACCAAATGAATAAAGAGGTTTTGGGGGGGGGGGGGTTATCTGAGAGAAACATGGGAATTCAGCTCTACCTTAATTTCATTTGTTGATATTGGGATATTCCTGTTCATGGTTTTGATTTTCATTTATGGCTTTAACGTGCTTATTTTTAAAGAACTAAGTGTTATTGAAGTCTTAGGAGATTTGAGTATTTAGTAATTAACCCAAAGTTTGATATCTAACTAGCTGTATCCTGGACGATTATATAACACTCTTCTTTTTAAAATTAGATTATATGAACATTAAGAACTGAATGGGTTGGATGTGATTTTTATTTTTATGTTGTAAACATGCTGTGGAAAGCTATAGAATTTACTTGAACCTAGTGTGTTAATGTCCTGGCTTTCTGAAACCCAAACCAAACATTTTAGTTAGCATCAACCCTTGTTGAGGTTGTTGAAGAAGGCAGTGATTCTGACACATTTCTCTTCTCTGAAAACTAGGAAGCCCACATTCAGGACAAGTCTCCAGTGAGCTGTAGGGATGGAAGGTGGCAGCTCAGCTGACTACCTATAGTGGGTGTCCCTGCTTCTGTCCTGGTCAATCCACTTGCCGCCATCCTGGAGACTGGAAGTGTGCTGGAGGGAAGAGTGGGGCCATCCCTTTTCAACACTGGCTTGACAGTCTCCCTCCTGATTCTCTCTAGTCCACCTTTCTCCCCCGCCCTCCTCAAACCTGTTCTCTTAGGTCATATTAATAGATGTGGGGCAATGGCTGTTATCACCAGACCTGGCCACTAGGGCGTGCTACTTTCCAGTGCCAAGGTTATAGGGCTGGGAAATAACCTCCATTCAGCTTCTTGCCAGGTGTGTCATCCTGCCAGTTCCCTACCTTCTCAGAGACTCAGTTTTCTTCTCTATAAAATAGAAATACTACACGCCCATGAGATGTTGATTGAATGAGAGAAAGATTGTGGGAATCCTTAATATAGTCCTTTGCAGTGAGTAGTACATACTCAATAAATCATCACCCTTGTAATTATTAATATGCTAATAGATGATATGGAAAATTCTTCCTCAATAGTTTTTGTCACATTACGTTATAGTTTTTTAGATGTTTCCAAAGCCTTAGGGAGAAAAAATTCCCCCACTTTACTCCCCCCAAAGCAGAAAGCTATTTTTGAAAATTGTAATAAAATATATACAATGTAAAATTCACCTTTTTAACCATTTTCAAATCTACAATTCAGTGACATTTAGTTCATCCACAGTGTTGTGCAACCATCAGTACTATCTAGTTCCAGAATATTTTCATCACCCCCAGAAGAAATCCTGGAGCCTTTGAGTAGGCCCCACCCACCCACAGGGGCCCCCAATTTGTCTTCATGGACTTGCTAAATCTGGATTTTTCATGTAGAAACATACAGTATGTGGTCTTTTGGATCTGGGTTCTGTCACGTAGCATGATGTTTTCATGTTCATCTAAGGAACATGTGTATAGCATGTATGAGCACTTCATTCCTTTTAATATCCCAGTGATGTTTCCTTATGTACCCGATCTAGTTTATCCAATCATTAGTTGATGGGCATTTGGGTTGTTACCACCTTTGGCTTTTGTGGCTAACCTTGCTATGGACATCGGTCTACAATTTTTTGTTTGAACACCTATTTTCAATTCTATCGGGTCTATAACTAGAAGTAAAATTGGTGGATCATAAGGTAGTTACTTGTTTAGGTTTTCCAGAAATTGCCAAACTGTTTTCTACCATGGCTGCACTATTTCCCACTCCCACAAGCAATGTCTGAGAGTTCCAATTTCTCCATACCCTTTCCAACACAAGTTCTTTTCCCTTTAAAATTATTATCATAGCTATCATAGTAGATGTGAAAGTGGTATCTCATTGTGATTTGGGATTTCTTATAGTACTGATTTTGTATGTTTTCTGGGCTCAAATTTCCACGTTAATGTTCTTAAGCCTGTCATATTGCAAAGCTACATGAAAAACCACCTGTACAAAATTCCCAGTAAGAGAAAGTTGTAAAGTGTCTTTTCCATCTCAGCTTCTGCGCTCTGTAATCTGTAGTGTGTTCAAGACACTTACAGATAACCATGGCTAATGAGAGATGATGTATTGATGCCTTTGGCTTTCTAATTTCTCTCTCTTTTTTTTTTTTTTTTTTTGTTTTAGGGATTTCCTGTGGATCACTCAAAATGCTTTTTAGACACACTGGATAAGAGCTGAGCCCCCGCCTGTGTGGGATTCCATTCTCTGGGCTTCATTATCTTCTGATGGCATTTTGACTGTGTCAAGGCCAAGTGACTAGCTGCTCATGATGAGTGATGAGAAGAACCTTGCTGTGTCCCAAAAATTGGTCTCCCCTTCAAGGAGCGCAAGCAGCTGTTCTTCCAAGCAGGGAAGCCGGCAGGTAAAGTTGAACTCAGACAGATTTTAAGATGCAAATTTAAATCACCGAGTTTTCCAGTTAAAATGTTTTCACTTACTTAGGAAATCCTACTTCCCACTTCAAGAACATTTGCTTTTCCGTGACATATAGCTTAATTATATGAGAAGAGTGATTTCTGGATAATTTCAATTGTGCAGCTTTAGTTCCTCCTAGAAGGGAAGAACTGTGTTCAGCTCTTTGTGTTATTTAATCTTTGCAACTGCCCTCCAACGTAGATATTAATATCTCCATTTTCCCCAGGAGGAAGCTGACTCAGACTTACCAGGTTACTTGCTCAAGGACACACAGCTAGTCAGTGAGTAAGGCAGCAAAAAGCCCCGAGATCAATCTGTTTGGTTTCACAGCCACACTTTCCTTTATATCTTGATAACCAAATCAAATAAATAAACAAAACCCCCAAACAATCACTTTTCCAGTAATTATAGTATCCACCCCCCACTTCCTTCCCTTCACCAAACCTTTCATGACAGCCTGTAACCACAGATTGCCCTGTTAGTAACTTTGGTTATTACCTGCTAATTTCTTGAATAGATAAGGAACCTAATCAAGAGGAAAATGGTCAAAAGAATTAAGTAGGAGGAAGAGAAAAGTGAAACAAAAGACTTAAAAATTAACTCCTAAGTAACAATTATATATTGTTTCTTGGCTTCCTTTCCAATTTCTAGTGGCAGAATTTGCTGGTTGTAGATCAATGGCAGTAAATGCATATTAATCTTTATAATTCTTCCTCCAGGTAGAGAGAGCGTGAGCTGTCAAAAAGCTGAATTTACAACCAAAGTGGTCTCTCTCCTTTTCCGCATCTGCTGGCTCTGTTGGCATTGACTTTCCTCCATGAGTACTGACCTGGTACCTCACCCAGTGTTCTTTGGTTCCAGATTTGGAAGGTGCCTCCCACCTGAGGCACATCCACATGCTTATAACACATTATCCTGGGTCTCTCTCCATTTGAACACTGCTTGCTGTCCATGAATGTATTTTCTAGGCAAATTAGATTTTGCCACAGGCCAGGCATTTGGGAAACCCTTCAAGATATCATCTGAAGGGCTCAGAAGGAGAGTTTTGTCATCACTTCCTTCTAAGATTAAAAAAAAAAAAAGACTAACATTAGTTATTGTCTAATGCAGTGGTTCTCAACCTTCCTAATGCCGTGATATATTTTCGTTGTTACAAAGGAGTGGCGACCCACAGGTTGAGAACTGCTGTCATCATCCATTATGACTCCCTTGAGTTCTATCTTCAAGAGGGTGACTGTGCTTGCCTCCTTTGTCAAATTTCCACGGGGGTATTTTTCTTCCTAAGCCAAACTTCTGGTTGTGAGTAGAGCAGAATGTGCCATTTCCTCCACCCACCCCATCCCCTTTTGCACCCATAGCATCTATTGCTATGTTCTCTGTTGATAAAGGGAGAGAACATGACTAATGTAAACAGAATGTGGGGGAAACAGCCTAGGAATTTGGTGAAATTCTCAGGTCAAATACTGCAGGAACTTTTTTAGTGTGATATTGGAAATTGTTTATGTTTCCATAAAGCTTTTTTTGAGGTTACCTCATAAAGGGTAAGAGAAATATAGTTGATGTTTCAACTGTTTCTGACCCTGAATGCTTGGTCAGACATCAAATGATCTTCTTCTGTGTCTAGGATCTCCCACTTTAATACATATATATAATGTTTCTTTGTAAATGTAAACACTTACATTTCCTCTGTGGAAAATTTAGTAAGTTTATTTAACCTTTAGTCTGAAGTGAGTTATAAAGTCCATGTTTAATTTTCAGGGGACCATTTTTGTAGTTCCTCTGCTTTCCCATCCTTCTGTTAAAGAAAGATGTCCTGTCCCAGGACGGCCTCTTCACTTCCATTATGTAATCGTCCTTGGCAGCTTGTGTCTGTTCTTCCTTCACAAACTGGCCCAAGATTGGGTGCTTTGAAGGTGCTGCAGGGATGCAGGAGCCTTGGAAGCGCTTGCTTCACAGTTCTTAGGGAACACAGCCACATCTGGTGGTCTCTTGGTTCCTAATTATAAGGATGACACTGTTTCCAGTCACATTACTGGCAAGTACAAGTTGAATGTTTAAAACCTCAAAATTTAGATAGTGAGAAGTTTAATTTGAGAAATATTAAAATATAACTGCAGCTAATCTATACAAATGTCTACTTGTTTTTAAAACTCCAGTTTAAAATCATTTCAAGTTGCTCTGTTCTTTTCCTTACATCTGGAGGGGATATACCTGATGTTGATTTTATTTGCCATCTTTCTTAGTTTTTCTTGTGTGTTTTGGAATTATGGCTTGGAACCTCACATGTTCTTTCTCTATGCTCACCCCAACCCATCTAGGGGTTTGCTGTTGCCTACTTCCTACCTCCAAGGACCCCAATCCAGAGCCAAGTCTTATGTTTATAGGTAGGGTATTCTGTTCCATGGTGATGATGGAATATCTAAGACCCAGCACCAGGCCAGCAGACGGCGTGGCCCAGCTTCAGGTTGTGGGGCTGTGTCTGCCTCCTATCACCTTCCTGGGCTAGCAGATTTTTAAAGCTTCATTGTAGTGTGGAAGGTTCCCCCTCTCTGTTCTCTGATTTTCCACAATGAGCCTGGCCCAGGTATTTACCTTTTCCTGGGGACATTTTTAGCCCCATTAGCCTACAGAAGCAACTAACGGACATCTTTGTCCACAGTAGACTCTACATTTCTTTGGTTTCTGATCCTTGGAGATATTTAATCTTTTTATTTCCTGTCAAATTCTCTTTTTCTCAGCATTATTGAGGTATAAATGATAAATAAAAATTGTATGTATTTATGGTACACAACATGATATGTACAGATTGTGAAATGGTTACTGCAATCAAGTTAATTAACATATCTATCATTTTGCATCACCATCTTTTGGTGTATGTGTGGTAAGAACATTTACCATCTATAGTTGTAGCAAATTTTAAGTATGCAATACAGAATTATTCATTGTGATCACCATGTGTATATTAGATGTCTAGTATTTATGTTGCTGTAAATGATAGGTCTGTCTTTTTTAAGACTAAATAATATTCCATTTTGTGTGTACACACACACATACCATGTTTTCTTAGGAGATTTTGAATCTTGTTTTTTATCACATACAAAAGAGCCCTACATGTTTATACTTTTGTATATTTTCGCTATATTTGGAGTGGGGGTGGTAATAGGGAAGGGGCACTGAATATATAAACTTAAAATCCTCTGTTGGCTGCAAGACTTGTTCTTCTTAAGTCATTTTCATTAAAATTCTCACCCAGTATTGGCAGGTGATGTTTAGAGTCTATACTCCAGCCCCACTGGCTCTCTTTCAGTTCCTGGAAATTAATATACCCTTGTCCATGTTTTTTGAACTGAACTTGGATTTGAATGTGGCCTTCCTATCAGAGATCTGCTTCTATGAAATCTCAAGGACTGTGCATTTAGGTGTAGATACTCCCTATCTGTGCATCTATGCTGAGAGAACTTGCTTCTTTAAAGGAGAAAATGATTGAGACCTGGGTGTTAATTGTGATCTGTGTTGTCACTTTTACATCTGACCTAAAATGTATATAACATAGGGCCACGAAAACCCAAGGAGAAGGTTTTTTCATCTTTTAACTTAAACATTGGGACCTTTAAGATCTTAAAAACAGTAAGCTTCACTTTGCCAGTATATAAATAGCCTGTGAATAAAACTATCAAGATAGTTAGGGGAGAAAGAGATGCACAGTGATTAGAACTTGAACTCTCCAATCTTGGCTCCACCCATTCAGGGGTCCTCAAACTTTTTAAACAGGGGGCCAGGTCACTGTCCCTCAGACCGTTGGAGGGCTGGACTATAGTTTAAAAAAAAAAAAAAAACTATGAAGAAATGCCTAGGCACACTGCACATACCTTAGTTTGAAGTAAAAAAAACAAAATGAGAACAAATACAATCACACCTCCACATGTGGCCCGCAGGCTGTAGTTTGAGGATCTCTGCTAATTGGTTCTGTGACCTTAAACTCTGTAAACTTTGGTTTTCCCATAATAAAATTAGAATAATAATAGTTATTTTCTCATAGGGTTGTTGTAAGGATTAAAAGAAAAGCACCTAATCCAGGGCTAGACTAAGGGTAAATGCAGAGTAAATAAAACGTTCATTGTTATCATAATAGTTAGCATTAATTTGAATTTCATTCTTATTTGTGAAAGGCCTGAATGTTTACAGTAAATAATTCTACCTTTTTGTCCCCATAAAACTTTCAAAGACAGCATGTACCCACATATACCTCTTTAAAATTGTACAAAAGCCAACAAAAACATATACTGTACGTGTGACTATGTACTTTTCAATTACAATGTGCCTTGTTTTACACATTAATACAATACTTAATAAGATGTTTAATAATTGGGCTATATTTAATATCTTTAACATCTGGCATAAGCTGTACCTAAAACAAGTGAGAAAGGTTGGTGAATTCTTACCCTGTTCTGTTCTGCTGGGCCTTGACCACGCATGGGTGTAAATGATTTTCACCTGTCACCCCATGTCAGCATCTGTCTATTGGTAGCAGCTGTCAGAGCATTGTGTTAAGAAGGGCTCAACAATTAAGTCTGAGTTTGAGGAAATGGTACCATGGTTTCAGCTGTGACTTTTGCGCAGCAGTGAGAGCAGCACCATATGCACCACGTTTGTCACCCCTTATTGAGGGGGAAAACTGAAATCAGGAGCTCTCTGATGGCTCAATTTACAATCGCCAAAATGTGGAAACAACCTAAATGCCCACCAATCCTGGAATGGATTAACAAGCTGTGATAAATCTATACCATAGAATACTATTCAGCCATTAAAAAAGGATGGAGACTTTACATCTTTTGTATTAACCTGGATGGAAATGTAACACATTCTTCTTAGTAAAGCATCACAAGAATGAAGAAACAAGAATCCAATGTACCTTCTAATATGAAGGCACTAAGATGATCTAAATACATGTGGGGGGTAGGGGAATGTGGGAGCGGGGAGTGGGGAAGAGGGAGGGGGATGGGGTCACAGTGTAGGGCACACCTCTTGGGGGCGGGACACAATTATAAGAGGGACTTTACCTGACAGATGCAAGCAGTGTAACCTAATTCTTTGTACCCTCAACGAGTCTCAAACAATAAAAAATAAAAGAGAGCTCTCTGATGCAATCTTTATATTTTGTTATTGGAGAAACTTTAGGCAATTGAAGTTTGTTTCATCCATTAATAGAGAAAAGACTTCCCTCCTGCTTTCTTCCTTACAATATGAGAGAAAATTGAGTGTTTGAACTGGCTAAAAGAGATTGTAACTCTTTGGATAAAAGTCTTCTATAAATTTACAAAATGGTAGAATTACAGAGGACCTGCCCATACTTTGGCTAGTTCAGAAGCCAACCAGAACTGAGATGGTCTGGTTTCAGGAATGCTGACAACTCATCAGAAGAAATGAGTCTCTCTGAAGTAGACCACTTTTCAGATATGGTGCCTTCACCATATGAGAATCTATTTTTTTGATAGGAAATACCCAACTGAAGGAACCCAACTTATGCAAAAAATAGGTTTGGTTCCTTCTGATTATCTTAATCATACCCTATTATTATTTGTGGGCTTCTAAGTTGATCTTGTCTCCAGTGTTCTTACCCATCCTAGGCTTTGATTCAGCTATTCCTTTAGCTAATGGATCCATAAGAAATCAAACTGCCCTTTAGAAGTTTGTCATTTCCTTGGCAAGAATCTTCAATTATTGCTTCAAAACCTTCAAAGGAATTTCTTATAAAAATAGTGCATGTGCACTGTAGGTCATTGACAAGGTAAATGTGAGTTGTAATACTTTAATGGATTTAGTTTTGAATGGCTGGTGGTAGATCAAATAAAATGAAGCCTGAAAATGAGCATGGGTTGTGGAGGTCATTGGTGTCAAGTGGTTTCCTTGCAGTGCTGTGAGGCGAAAGTCTGGTGAGAGTCTATTCATGAGAGAGCAGGAACACAGGAATAGAACACCCCAGTTCCACTAGGCTCCTGGACAGGATTGGATAAGAGCTCTTCACAAATGTTCTACTTTGGAACCTGGAGCTGGGCTAACCCTGTGCTTAATATGGCAGTCCTCTTGCCCCGTGTAATCAATTCATTGGTTAATTTATATGGGTCTTTGAGTACTGGGTCCTGTTTACTTGCTTTTGTATCTCTCACAGTTCAGCAGGCTTTGCATGTGAAGATACAAATTATTGGACTGAATTCATTGGATACTGGCAGCAAATATCCTTCTGTCGGGGTAGGTTAGTTTATATGGCCCGGTATTCATGGGGAGCACATGGGGCAAAACCCCCACAAATTCTTAAGCTCCCTCAGTTCAGGGACATAATATGAGGATATTTTTTAAAAATAAAATAAAGAAGGACATCTTCATTGAGTTCCTTCTGTCAAATGAGGAAATCCACAATGTTCTTCTATGCCTTTGGTCTGTGAAGGAACTACTCTACTGAACCTGTGGAACAAAAGCAAAGAGTATTGAAACTAACCTGTGTTCGTATCAGTTCTGCTTTTTACCTGTTGGGTGACCTTGCCATATTATTTAAAACCTCTGAGTCACAGCTTTTTAGCTATAAGACTTTGATAATTGTGCTTCCTTTTGAGAACTAAATGAAATAATAACTAAGCCACTGGGCTGGGCTAGCACATGGAAACCATTCAGTAAATACAAATGAAATGAATGAATAAGCGTGCGGTTAGAAAGATTACTACTCACAGCTCTGTAGATGTATTAAGAGGGTTGAAAGATATCTAAGTGGGAGAATTGCTATTTAAAAACCTGTAAAATATGAGTAATTGCAATTTCCTAGTCTTTTTCCCACTACCCCCTTACACTTCCTTCTTAGAACTTCAACATAATGCATTTCAGAGACGAGAGCAAGCCAGATAAAGAAGGAATATAGTTTGTCTTTATTGAAAGAGTGCTATAGCCCTGAGTTTTATTTCTTCAACCAAAATCTATTAAGAAACTATTTTTTTTTTTTAGGAACCTATTTTTGAAAGGCCCTGACCAGGATTTGTGAAGCTATGCTTAGACAGCCAGACTGTCATGAATAAAACCCAATTCCGATTAGAATAACTATGGGTTGCAGCCTCCATTCTTTTCTTTATATGTTGTCAGCTTTTGAAAGTCAGAAATCAGAAAGTGAATCCCACCAAAATAATAGACAACTGCTTCATTCGTGTTTGCAGGGGATTTGAAATGGAGAGATCTATTTCTAGGTGAGTCCCATACAATTATGCGGTTTCCTCTTTCACCCTGCTGTCTCTGGGCTAATCCAGGGTGGCTTGAGCTCTCCCAGGGTCACCTGATGAGAGCTTATTTATGCAGGCTATTTGATTATGCTGCCTTCCAGAGAGCCCAGCCTGGGCTCAGTGCCAGCACCCATAAGATCAGTGAGTTTAATGGGGGTGAATATGCCAAGGAGAGAAAAGTGAATTACAGCTATTATGTTCAGGTGTTTATAATTTCAGCTGCCTGGGTATTAGAAATGCTTAGCTTTATTTATTTCTTTTAATTTGTCATGCCTTTAGATTCGGAGATTTACCAGCTGCCTTTTGTAAGTATGAGCTGAATAAACACCACAGGGAAGACTAGTTGAGGAGGAGGGGCCTTGGGAAGGTCACAATTGTGTCACATTGTTCTGTAGTGGTCATAAAAGAGAAGAGGCGAGCATGGCCTGGGTTTGAATCTTGGGCTGTTTGTGAGGTGTTTGACCTTGTGCAAGTTACATATCCCTCTGTGCCTTGGTTTCTTATAAGAGGTGCAGGTGCTTAGCTGGAAGACAGCCTGCACTAGGAAGTGCTATGCAGGTGTTTGACAAGTAAACATTATCTGCTGGTGAACACGGGGCTCCCCAGCTGCTTCCCTGCCTCATTCATCCTTCCTAGCTGTGCGGTGGGCAGCACCGGGCAGGACAGATGGCTTGGCTTGTCTGTCTAGGCTGCTCTGAGCAGAAGGGTCAGCAAGGACGCTGGGAGTTAAAACTATTCAGAAGCCTCTGTACAGCTCATAATATTCATTCACGCTGTGCTTTGGAGTCTCAAGATAACTCAGTGAGGTCTGTGTTGTTGTCTCCACCGTATCCACCAGAGATATGAGCTGACTTGTTCAGAGTCACGGGACCAGGCTTACCATTTATTTGGAGAGTACTGGGTCTCTTTAGATGCCAGAAGTCTTCTTCAGAAGTTGATTCAGTTCCATGTGTCTTACATGCCAATCATGTTTATCAAAATAAACCTCCATCAGCCAACACCTCTGTGAGTGCAGGACCAAGAATGACGTGGTGAGTAAAGCAGCCTTGTTCATCTCTCTTTACCTGGAGCTATTTTTTTCTGGTGTGCCCAAGGAGGAAAATCATTTAGTATATATTTCTTAAGAGTTTAGTTCTCCAGATTCTTATTTTCTGGCCTTTTACTTTTCCTTACTGCTGACCATTGAGCTGCACCCATGGTTGGGACAGTGTAACTTGGAAGCAGGAAGGGCAAAGAAATTAGACTCAATTGTCAATATATTTCCACTCTGAATAAGCCTTACACAGAAAGAAATAAACATTTGTTATCAGAAGAGGTCACTTTCACAACCTTTATTAAAAGGATTTGTCGTATAGTTTGGATGCAGTCAAAGGCCGCACTCAAGGATCCAGAAGGCCACATGTGGCCCCAAGGCCACAGGTTCACATCACGCTGGTACTTCTTTGTTCTTCTCCATGTCCACAAATGACAGGCTGTCAGCTGCCCACCCTACTCAGAAGAGCAGAGAAACTGAATTCTTAATACTTCTGGAAGTTTCTGAACTGTTTATACTGTCTTCAGCAATTCCAGAACAAACCTAGCAAATATATTTGGGTAGGTTTTAGAGCTATTACTTTGATTAAAAACTACATGGAATGCCTTAAGAAAATGAATGTATTTTATCTGGCCACAGTGCAGGATACAAGAAGGCAGAAACCTGCCCCACATGTTTTGGTTGAGAGTGCAACTTACCAGCTATGCAGATATGGATGCAACTGACCCCATAGTTGGGAAGGGGAGAGTCTACTAAAGTAATTTGAAGATCTTAATATACTGAAGGCCCAGAAGTGACATGTAAGAAGTAGGACGAGAAAAACAGAAGACTTCCCTAGAATACTCTGACGTCCCTCTAAGCCTCCACCCTACAGTCGAGTATAACTGTGTTTCTCTTTGCACCTGTACACAAGCTGCATCATAACAAAATCACCTCTCTGTTGCTACTCCAGATGAGTCAGATCCCTGTCCTAGCAGTCCTGCTTGCCCTGTGTAGTAGGCACATCCTAACCCCAGAACCTGTGAATGTTACCTTATTTGAGAGGAGGACCTTTGCATATGTGATTACTTAAGGATGTTGCAATGAGGAGAGCATCTAGGATTATCTAGGGGGGCCTAAATTCATTGACAAGTGTTCTTCTAAGAAACACAGTGGACAAAACAGAGGAGGAGGTGACATGATGATGCAGGCAGAGATAAGAGTGATGGAGCGACAAGCCAAGGAACTGTAGAGTGGCGGGAGCCACCGGAAACGGGGAGAGGCAAGGAATGAATTTTCCTCTTAAGCCTCTGGAGTGAGTATGGCCCTTGGTTTTGAACTTAAGGCCTCCACAGCTGTTGAGAATAAAATTCTATTGTTTTAAGCCACCACATTTGTGGTACTTCACTAGGGTAGCCTCAGGGAAACTAATTGCACTGCTGCTTGCTGTGGGTCAACTTGTCTGGGAGTCCCAGCTCACGTCCTTAGTTGTAACTAAGGTGGAGCTAGGCCTTGGTGATTGCGCCTACCTGAGCTCTTACAGTGGGTTGGTTTGACTCTCCCACCTGGCATTTACAAGTTTTCAACCTTGTGATGTGTCTTTATTTTTAATGTATGTTAACTTCTTGAAGGCCAGCAGGAGGTTTTACATCTTTGCATTTTGAGTTCTTGGTGATAAGCTTTCAACCTTTGAGGGGTTAAGGAGAAGCTCAGTTAAACCTGGATTATAACATCCTTAGCACTAAAGTTGTTCCCTCTTTGATTCATAAGGTTATCTGGGATCTTAACCTGTCACTAGGTTCTCATTATGAGAAGCAATTCTCCTTGTGTAGTACTGTGGAAAAAAAAAAAAAAAATCACTCCTGATTTGGATCAAAGATAGGAAGAGTTTATTGTGCTAAATTTCTGCCACTTACTCCTGTAATTCTAATCATATATGCATTAATTACCTGAATGTGTCTCTGACTGCAAATTTTAATTAGCTCTAAAAAATTAGTTTTGATCACACTATAAGAGAGCTGTAATCAGCTAGCACCATCCAGCAATGGGGTGGGTCTTGTCTTTTCTCTTTCTTTCTCTCTCTCTTTCTTTTTGAGATGGGGTCTTGCTGGAGTACAGTGGCAACATCATAGCTCCCTGCAACCTCAAACTCCTGGGCTCAATCATTCCTCCTGCCTTAGCCTCCCAAGTAGCTGGGACTACAGGTGCAATCACTATGTCTGGCTAATTTTTCTATTTTTTTTTATAGAATTGGGGTCTTGCTAAGGCTAGTCTCAAACTCCTGGCCTCAAGCAGTCCTCCCACCTCGGCTTTCCAAAGCACTAGAATTATAGGCATGCGCCACTGCACCTGACCTTGTTTTTTTAAAAATTGAAAGCTAATAAAGGTAAAATACTACAACAGTGCTAGAAGGTATAAAGTAAAAAACAAACATATTTCTACCTTCTCACCTCTAGCCCCTGTGCCATTCACATGGGAGTGTAGGTTGGAGATTTTCCTGCATCCCCACATGGTATGTGTCCATGTGTGGTATGTTAGTCCAGAATCTCCTCCACAAAGCCAAGTGTTGCTGTGTAAACAGCACTTCTTAGGAAAGAGGGCAGAGAAAGAGGTCACAGTCAGGCCTGGGTCATGGTCCTCAGAAGGCCCTCACTCATTTCTGTGGTCCTGCGCACTCAAGATGTAGCCTTGCATCTTGAAAAATGAAAAAGCTGGATAGATGACTTTCCCATTCTCTTTCAAACTCTGAGCTTCAAAAAAAATATTCCTGACTCTGGGAGTAAGCCAATCACTACACTATACCCTGAAAGGGGGAAAAAAAAAGCCCAGAAGAGACCCTTGAGTACTCTGGACAGAGCCATCTGTTTTCACTACTGAGACACAGCATGTGTAAAAGGCAGGGACGTGCCATCAGAGACAGCTTCGTTCTGCCTGGGGAGAGAGCAGAGTTGGGGTGACGGGCAGGATCGCTGGGGGAGTAGGTGGCCCTCGGCAGACTCAGCTGAGTGTGTGTTTACTTCTAGATCAGTGGTTCTCAACCTGTGGGTCGCAACTCCTTTGGACCATCGAAAAACATATCCTGCATATCAGATATATACATTACGATTCATAATAGTAGCAAAATTACAGTTATGAGGTAGCAATGAAACTAATTTTATGGTTGGGGATCACCACAACATGAGAAACTGTATTAAAGAGTAATGGCCTTAGGAAGGTTGAGAATCACTGAATCATGTCCAGAGTGGATGTTCCACTGCAAGGTTCTGCCTGTGATCTGCAGACTCAGTCCACAAGTGGGTTCCATCTCTTAATGGTGTGTGGTCTTGGTCCAACTACTTGAAAGCTTCAATTTTCTCGTCTATAAAATGAAGATACTACTTCCATTATAGAATCACTAAAAGGGACACAGTATTAAAAAAAGGTAGTTGTTATTTTTATTACTGAAACCACTATCATGATAACAACTACATGTATACCACCACCACCCTGGGGGCTGCCTGGCCAGAGCAGAGTGACATTGATGAGTTGCCATTCTGCGAAAGAAAGATGCATAGAGAATTCTGTTCATAGCCTTAAGGGGCTGGGTACAATTAGGAGAATATTTAACAAATATTTAAAAATGTGTCAAAGTAATTGCAGCCCTGATTAGCAAGATAAGTGTCATCCTTGTATGTGCGTTGAAGTGTTTTTATTAATATTATTTGAATTATATGTCCATCAGTGGTCAGCATATTTGGAAAATTTTTCTCTTATTTGGAAACTCAAGATAGGAATGATTGGCTGGACTCAGTGGCTCATGCTTGTAATCTCAGCACTTTGGGAGGCTGAGGCAAGTGAATCACCTGAGCTCAGGAGTTCGAGACCAGCCTGAACAAGAGTGAGACCCCCATCTCTAAAAACTAGCCAGGTGTTGTGGCAAGGTCTTACTATATTGATCCATAAGGTTATCTGGGATAACCTTAGTCCCAGCTACTTGGGAGCTACTCCCAGCTACTTGGGAGGTTGAGGCAAGAGAATTGCTCGAGCCCAGGAGTTTGAGGTTGCTGTGAACTGTAATGCCATGGTACTTTACCAAGAGTGACAAAGTGAGTCTCTGTCTCAAACAAACAAACAAACAAACAAAAATAGGAATGGCCTCAGATGGAGCCCAACAGAGCTGAGAGCCCATGTTTTTGTCTCCCCATTGTCAGTATCAGCTGCTGGCAGGTAGTCCTTTAAACTCTCCTGTGCTTTCTCAAGGGGTCACTGCCCAAACTGGGTGAATAGTCTCCCATTATCTAATTCTAAGTAATTGAGACACCAGTGGTTTTGGCATGTGGCTCGCCAACTAATAGGACTTGAAACATTTCTGGGCCTGAATCCTCTGGTTGTGAGCTACATCCCTGTGTGAGGAGAGAGGAAGGACAGTGCCAGCTGGCAGCTGGTGACTACCACTTCCCCGTAGCCTGCAGAATCTGAGTGGCCACTTCTTGCTTCAGTCCCCTTTTTTCTTTAATGTTCTTATTTCCTAATGTCAGGGATTGTACCTGAGGTTACTAGACAGAAGCTAATGTGCTGTTTAATGTGATACAAGTTTATGATAGAAGATTTAGAAAGGACCTCATAGCCCACTTATGCTGACCTCCCTCCTGGTCTCGGGCTGCCCTCTTTGCTGCCTCTGGCAGGTAGCCCTCAGCCTCTGACGGAGCTCTGTGGAGACTAGGGAGTTTGCACGTTCATAGAGCAGCCATGTCTTTTTGTCATTTTTCACAGCACTGATTATCGGATAATCTGATGATCCATCTTTTGGGGGAGTTTGAAGCTCCCCCCATGAGTCCTGGTTTTGCCCTCTGAGTCTATCAAATCAACCCCAGTTACTCAAGACAGCCTGGCCTCCTGGCCATGCATACTTGAAGTAAGCTTGTGGCCTCATCTCTGATGGTACAGAATCTCAGGCCTCTCTCAGACCTACTGAACTGAAATCTGCATTTTGACAGATCCCCAGGTACTGACATGCGTCGCAATTCGAGAAGCACTGAAGGAAATCTCATACACTATCTTTCCCCCAACCAATTTTTTTATTTTACTTGATTTTTTTATTATCGTATATACTCGAGTATAAGCCGAGTTCTTCCCGGCATAAAATTTGTGCTGAGTTCGGGTTTTTCAGCACAAATTTTGTGCCGGAAAAAACTCGGCTTATACTCGAGTATATACGGTAAATCATAGCTGTGTACATTGATATGATCATGGGGCATCATACACTAGTTTCACAGACTGGTTGGCACGTTTATATCACACTGGTTAACATAGCATTCCTGGCAATTTCACAGTTATTGTGTTAAGACATTTACATTCTACATTTACTAAGTTTCACATATACCATTGTAAGATGCACCACAAGTGTATTCTCACCAATCCCCCTCCTTCCACCCACCTCCTCCCTCCCTCCCCCCCATCCCCCTTCCCCCTATTCTTAGGTTGCAAATGGGTTACAGCATTCATGTGAAAGCCCTAAATTAGTTTCATAGTAGGGGTGAGTACATTGAATACTTTTTCTTCCATTGTTGGGATACTTTACTAAGAAGAATATGTTCCAGCTCCATCCATGTAAACACAGAGGTAAAGTCTCCATCTTTCTTTAAGGCTGCATAATATTCCATGGTGTACATATACCACAGTTTATTAATCCATTCGTGGATCGATGGGCACTTGAGTTTTTTCCATGACTTAGCAATTGTGAATAGGGCTGCAATAAATATTCTGGTACAAATATCTTTGTTGTGATATGATTTTTGGTCTTCTGGGTATATGCCCAGTAGAGGAATTACAGGATTGAATGATAGGTCTATTTTTAGATCTT
>CAUYPK010084580.1:0-10891 GCA_963574355.1 Loris lydekkerianus
TTCATAATTGCTAAGTCATGGAAGACGCCCAAGTGCCCATCGACCCACGAATGGACTAGCAAATTGTGGTACATGTATACCATGGAATACTATGCAGCCTTAAAGAAAGATGGAGACTTTACCTCTTTCATGTTTACATGGTTGGAGCTGGAACATAGTCTCCTTAGCAAAGTATCTCAGGAATGGAAGAAAAAGTATCCAAAGTACTCAGCCCTAATATGAAGCTAAACTATAGCTTTCACATGAAGGCTATAACCCAACTATACCACAAGACTTGAGGAAAGGACCAAGGAAGGGGAAGGGAGGGGGGAGGTTTGGGTGGAGGGAGGGTGATGGGTTGGGCCACATCTATGGTGCATATTTTTATCTATAATAAAAAAAAAAAAAGAAAGAAAAAAAATTTAAAACACCTAAAAAAAAAAACAAAAAAAAAAAACCTTTCTTCATTAAAGTAACTGCTAAAAAAATTTTTAAATGAACAGTGAGCACACATTAGAAAATTTCCCTGAAGAAATTATTATCCCTTACAATTTGGACGACATGTCAATGAAGATTATTATTAAATTTTCCATGTGAAAATATGCAGGAATATTAGTCCTTTGTATATCAAAACTTGAGCAATGTATTTTCCAGCCTCATTCAGTTATTTTCTTTACATGTCTGCAAATTAAATCTCAAGAACATATCAGTGTGTTCAAACAGTTTTGATCAAAAATCAAAGTTAAAAATTTCAGAAATAATGTGGTGCTTCAAAGTAGAAGCAAATTTAGTTAATTCACAAAGGATATTTCTAATTAAATTGTGATATCCTCCATAAAGCAGCCAAGTTAAAAATAGGTTACTCCTATTTCATGCACATAACCCTAATTATAGTACATATAAGTAAGGTATCAAAGTATTGTGGCTATATTTTTACTTTGGTGAAATATCTATAACTGTATAATTATTTAATTCTGTAAACTTTCAATGACCATGGATATGAAATTGTGACAATTAAAGTAATAGAAAAAATGGACTGTGAAGGCTGAAATTTATTTTAACTGATCTGCAAATTACTTAATTTTAAAGGACTATGAGACAGAAAACTCCACTTTCTCTATAACCATACTCTGAAACCAGTAATTTCCACCATAGGGTGTAAAGACAATCTCTTTGATGCAGAAAGAAAATAATAGAATTTCTATTTTTTTATCTTAAAAGGAACACTGAGCTTTGCTTATTTTAATATGCTAATTGACACTGGCACACGTGCTCTAGCCCTTTGTCAGATGATCTTCCATGAACTACAGCATTGAACTTAAGGTTAAATTCAAGCTATCACTAAATATCCCTTTTCAGAAATGAAAGTGATCAAACCATTCATCAAACTTAAAAGCCAGATTAATTAAAACTACCTGGAATATTTTATTTTCAAAATTAGAACAAGACTTAATTTTTTAGTTATAAAAGGCCTGAATAGTGGAATCAGTGTCAATATGTTCTTAAGGTGTCAGCATCTAGAAATAGCAAAGTTTGAAGTTTTTTCTTCAATAACATTTTTTTTACCATCATAAAAAGGCAGAGGAGTAGGAGATGATGTTACAGCTCATGTTATTTCAGTTTCTATAGAAAATTCTTCCAAAAATATTGTAATCTTATCTCTCACTAATTTTAAGCAGCACATTTTACATCTCTTGTATTAGGTTTCTTCTTTCAACGATTACTTTTTCCCTTTTTTCTTAGTAAAAAAAGGGGGAGGCAACATCTTAAAATTTAACAAAACGAAGTGTATAAGGCAGTTATTGTGCTAATAAGCATTCACAAATGGCAAGCAAATGCAAACAAGAACCCTGCTCTTTTAGAGGTTTAAGTTAGGAAAAAATGGCATACAAAACCATGACTGTAAAGAATGACATGTGTACATGCACAATGACAGCAAACGGTACATATGATCTAACTTATGAGAGAAACACCAAAAAGTGGTCAGAGGTGAGATCAGGGAGGTAAAAAGGGACTCTATCTCTCAAAGTTTCACAAATTATAATACGGATTTTTCTATCCTACCTATGTGTCCTAAAAGCAACAGGAAGCTAGCCAAATGTTTTAACTAAGGAGTTACATCAAACTTGCGTCTTTAGACACATCACTCTAGCTGAACTGTGAAGAATGAATTGGACTAGCACAAGAGACCAATCAGAATCATCGTAGTTCAAGTTAGGAAAGAAGTACTGGATTGAATAAGGGCAAAAACAACAAAGAAATGGGCATATTATTGAGATATTTTAGATCAAAAGAAAAAAAAGAACAGTATTGGCTAATAGAGTGTAAGGATTACAGAAATAATCAGGACACCCAGGTTGCTGGCAGACATAATTGGATACATGAGGGTGCCATTCACTAAGATGAGGAATGCTAAAAAGCCCAGATTTCAGAGGAAAGTCATAAATTCATAAAACCACCCAAAAGAGATGTCAAGTAGAGCTACAAAGTTGGATGAATGTTATAAATTTAAGTCATCTGTATAAAGGTATTTAATTTGCAGTATGGGTAGAAATACCCAAATTGACAGATAATGACCAACAGCCCAGCCTGAGAAATCCCTATATATAAAGTCTGGGTAGTGAGAAAGAGTCTGTTAATTGGACTAAAGACAGCCCAAAAAGACAGAAGGAAATCCGAGGAGTAAAGATTCACAGGACCCAACATTTTCTGAAAAGAGAAGAATGTAATCTACTGTGTGTATGCTGCTGCAGAGTGCACATATGATGAGATGTGAAATGGTCTTTATTTAGTGATAAAAATCACTAATAACCTCAACATACTGTTTCAGTGAAGTTATTAGAGGTAGAAGCAAGATTCAAATGGGCTGCAGTTGAATGGGCAGAAGAAATGGAGGGTACAGAGTTTTTGAGTTTGGGTCTGTAGAGGAAGGTCAGGTACTAGTTAGAGTTTGCTATAAATGAATAAAAGTTTTATTTTAAATTGAGAGATTTTATCATACTTCTCTGCATATGAGGGGGACCTAATTGAAAGGAATATAGAAAAGAAATAATAAAAAGAATCTTAAGACATACATGACAGCAGAAGTAACCAGATGTGGAATATCAGTAGAGTTGAAGGGATGGGTACTAAATAACTTAGATTTGTTTAATTAACAGGAGAACAAAGGCAGTCCCCATCTGATGGCTTCTCATTTCTCTGTAACATTGAAACAGATACCATTGTGAAAACTGCATGTTACTCCATGTGAATGTAATGTAATAAAATTTTGTTTCAATAGAAGGCCTTTATGTAGCAAGACGTTTTCATGTTTATTGTAGTCTCTGGCACATAGTAAATATGTTTATTTTAAAAAATGTTTGTTAACCACTTCACAGATGAGCAAATTGAGGCACAATGACTTGTCCAAAGTGAGTGGCACTGCTGGATATTCAAATCTAAACACTGACTCTAAAAAGCAAAAAGCTCAGTGTCCTACAAGATTTCTAGTAGGCTTGAGGCTGCCCCTAGAGCACCAACACTTCAGTACAGATTGATGGTTTCTTGGGCCACTTGACAATTTAAGTCTGAGACCACTAGCGTAAGCGTTATGTTAACCTCACATTATCAAATAGTAAGAAATACCAACTTATTTATAGCTAAGAAGTCTAGGCAAGAAGACTTCTTAAGTTGATATCCATAATCATTAGTTCACACTAGTGAGAAAGAATCTGAAAGACTATTTTCTTAATCTTTATTGCTTTCCAGGACTACAACTTTCCAACAGGACTTAAGTAACATAATAATTTACCTATTTATGATAAGTTGCCTTTTTTTTTTTCTTTTGTAGAGTGTCTTAGTCGGTTACCCAGGCTGGAGTACAGTATAAAATCAGCTCACCTGTAATCTTGAACTCCTAAAGTGATCCTCCCACCTCAGCCTCTTAAGGACTATACACAGGGACCACTACACCCAGCTAATTCTTTTTGGAGGGCCGAGAAGGGTAAGAAGTCAAGAAGCAGAACTGGATGACTGGATACAGTGACCAGAGAAGGAATTTCAGAAGAGAACATTTAGGCAGAGTCCTAAAAGTGAAGAAAGATGCATTTGAGTCATTAGGAATCCCCCAAGGTAGAGGAAACTGGGTCTCCCTAGATTTCCTAGGGTGGTCTCAAACTCCTGGCCTTGGGCTCCCAAAGTGGTGGGACCTACCACATCCAGCCTAATTTACCTGCTAACATATGGGTCTCCCTTACGACATTTTGGCATCTCAAAGTCTGCCCATGTCTCCTTCACAATATCTGTTCAGAGCATGTGCAGCAGCTGCTAAAAAACAACAGTAAACAACACAGATAGGATCCTGGGCCTGAACAACAATATATGTTTTTTTTTTTTTTTTTTTTTTTGCAGTTTTCGGCCAGGGCTGGGTTTGAACCTGCCACCTCCGACATATGGGGCTGGCACCCTACCCCTTTGAGCCACAGGCGCCACCCAATATATGCTTTTAGGTTGAGAAAAATTCTAGGAAGAAATCAATATAATGATAGAGAATAAAAGTCAAGACACAGAACTGAGTGTTTAGATATAGTTACCAAAGAAGCATCCCTGAAGAGGAAGCATTTAAGCTGAGTTGTAACAAGAGGGGAATGGTACATTGAGTCATTAGGAATCCCCCAACATAGAGGAAAGTAAGAAATTCAGAGACTAAATAAAGTCAGTCCAAGGTGATGAAAGAACGGTAGTGAAGGAAGGCTGGAGGACAAGGTAGGGCCTCATTAGTCCATAATAAAGAATTTGGATTTTATAGTTTGTACAAAGAAAAGTAAATGAGTATTAACCAGAAAACGTTTCACTTATTCTTTAAAATTACAATAAAGCATTCTGTGAAGAAAACAGGAAATTAAGAGATAGATCAAGGAAAGTAAGGGCTAAGCTATTCCCATAGTTCAGGCAATAGATGATGATGGGTTGGACAAGAGGCTGATGATGGAGATAGTGAGAAGGGAATAGGGGTGAGAGATTTAGGAAGTAAATATGCCCTTTGACAAAGAAGCAAAGATAATTCAGTGGAGAATAAATAGCCTTTTCAACAAATGGTGCTGGAAGGACTGAAATCCATATGCAAAAAAAAGTCTACCTAAACACTGACCTTTTGCACCTTCTATAAAAAGTTAACTCAAAATGGATCACAGACCTAAATGTAAAACTCGAAATTCTAAAACTTATAGAAAATAACAAAGGAGAAAACACTGGGTTTGGCAATTAGTTTTTAGGTACACCACCAAGATCATGATCTAATAAAGAAAAAATTAAGGTAGACTTCATTAAAATTAAAAATTTTCTCTGCAAGACAAAGATTGGGAGAAAACATTCCCCAAACACATATCTGATAAAGGACTGCCTCCTAAAATACACTAAGAATATTTATAACTCGGGCGACACCTGTGGCTCAAAGGAGTAGGGTGCTGGCCCTATATGTCGGAGGTGGCAGGTTCAAACCCAGCCCCAGCCAAAAACTGAAAAAAAAAAAAAAAAAAAGAATATTTATAACTCAATAAGGAAACAACTGATTTTGAAAATGGGTGAAAGATTTGAGCAGATACACAATTAACAGAGAGAAAATAAGTATATGAAAAGATGTCCAACATCATTTATCAGTAGGGAATTGTCAATTATAACAATGAGATACCACTAACATTTATTAGAATGGTCACAATCAAACACTGAGAACATTAAAACTGGTAAAGAATGGAGCAAGAGAACTCAAGTCCACTCCTGGTGGGAAGCAGGTTTGGCAGTCTCTTACAAGGGCTAAGCATAGGCTTACAACATGATCCAGCAACTGCACAAATAGGTTATTTTCCAAAATGGGTTGAAAACTTACGTCCAAAAACCTACACAAGAATGTTTGCAGAAACTTTATTCATAACTGCCAAAAATTGGAAGTAACCTAAATGTCCTTCAGTAAGTTATGGATAAACAAACCGTGGTAGATATACACAATGATAAAAAGAAAGGAGCCCTCAAACACAAAAGACATGGAAGAAGCTTAACTGCATACTGCTAAGTGAAAAGAAGCCAATTTGAAAAGCTGTAGCCTTTGTATGATTCCCATGCTATGATATTCTAGGAAAGGCAAAACTAGAGACAGTAAGTTAAGTAGTTGTCAGAGGCTAAAATAAGGAAGGATAAATATGTGGAATGTAGGGCATATGTTAAAGGTAGTAATAATATTCTATAAGATCCCATGATACCTGCCATACATTTCACAAAACCCACAGAACTGTATGACATAAAAAGTGAACCTCAATGTAAACTATGGACTTTAATTAATGCATCCAAATTTGTTTACTAATGGCAACAAATGTACCACAGTGATGCAGGATGTTAATAGGGGAAACTGAGGAAGGAAGCAATATTAATAGTTAGACTGAGATTAGGGAATGATCTAGAAGAGAAAAAGATTTGCTAATGGAGGAAAGAGAAAACACTAAAAGCACAAGATCTTTAACAAGATACAAGAGATAGATCCAAGTTCTAGAGACAATGAAAACAAACAAACAAACAAAAAAAAAAAAAAACTGAAAAAAGAAGTTCAAGAGTAGAATCATCTTAATTAATATTACCAATGCTTAGGTAGATTCTCAATGAAGATAAAATTAAATAAGTATAACAGGTTAGAAAGCTCCTAGAAAGAGCAATAGTGGCCTTAGTGTTAGGACTCAAGCTAAACTGAAGGAAAACTCAAACATTTAAAAATGCAAACTGATATCCAATTTTTAGTTCAACAAGTAAGGTTGTTACTCCTGCCTACACAACAAGAAAAAAGCTGAACTGGCAATCAAACCTCTTGGTTTCATCAAAGAATTGAACTCACAGATCAAACTGCTGTTCCCAAAACTAGAGAAACAAGAAAATACATAAAAATCACAGCTCATCAGAAGCAGAAACCACTGCTGGAACCCCAACCGGTAGGAAAACCTTTGATAATTGCTAGAGTATGAGTATGGATAAGCTATATGAGTATGGAATGCTAGATAAAAACTTCTAGCAAATCAGCCTTAAGGAGCCCCCTACATTTCCATGATTTTTAATTCCAGAAGTTCTGTTAGGTTCTTAGAGTAAAAAATAAGAGAAAGGAGAGGAAAAGTAATCATGTTCAAATATCCACAGAGCATTCTGTCACCCTTAACAAAGGACTGTCCTTAAGGAAAGGTTATTTTACCAAAGGCCTTTTTTACCTACTAACATAGGTTATACCAAAGCCTAACCAAATAGAGGAAAGGCAACTCCAGAAGGGCTCTCTAGCTTTCCTGTTCCACTTCGGGAAGGGGGGTGGTGGTGGTAAAAAGCATTTGTAAAGGTAAAAGCCCAAGGACACTAAACCCACTAAAAATCTAAGACCTTACCATAGTACTACAGAATACTTCTCTTCCCCACATCATACCACCACACCAACAGAGTTCTGTATAGTAACAGGGAATTACTGAAAGAACGACCAGGCTTGGGCTCTATTTAAAAAGGAGTCCCTAGGAAAACCCAAAGACAATAAGATAAAATGAAGGACACTATAGCTTCTGACACCCACAACAAACAGTAAACACAGACTAACCCTTCGCCAGATCAACATAAAACCTCAAACTAAATCCTACTGATATGGAGCCCTACATACACACACAAACTTACAGGCATGCTAAAAAGTTTTTTTAAAAAAAAAAAAGTTTGATGATACAAAATAAGCATAAAAATAAGATTTAGGGCTCGACGCTTGTAGCACAGTGGTTATAGCCATCAGCCACATACAACTAGGCTGGCAGGTTAAAACCCAGCCCAAGCCAGCTAAACAACGATAACTGCAACAAAAAAATAGCTGGGCGTTGTGGCTGATGCCTGTAGTCCAGCTACTTAGAAAGCTGAGGCAAGAGAATCACTTAAGCCCAAGAGTTTGAGGTTGCTATGAGCTGTGGATGCCACAGAACTCCATGGGAGGCATAGTGAGACTGTGTCTTAAAAAAATAAAAAATAATCAGATTCAATACGGCAGATATTTTCCAGTCATTAGGGCCTGCAATTTGAAATAACTTCTATTACTCTAAGAGCTCTAAACAAAAAGAAAACATGCCAACATAATGGGACAGATGAAGGCTCTAAGATAGTCTTGGTTAGGCACACATATAATCCCAGCATTCTGAGAGGCCAAAGTGGGAGGATCACTTACAAGTGTTCAAGACTAGGCTGAGCAACATATGAAGACCCTGTTTCCACAAAACATTTAAAAAATTAGCATGTACCTGTGGTCGTAGCTACTTGGAAGGGTGAGGCAGAAGGAGGAACTGCAATGAACTATGACTGTGTCACTGCATTCTAGTCTGAGTAATTGAGTGAGATTGTCTCAAAGAAAAATCAAAAGGAAATGTTAAAAATCAAAAACAACACTCCTCTGGCTCAAGGAGTAGGGTGCCGGCCCCATATACCCGGGTTGGTAGGTTCAAGCCAAGCCCCAGCCAAAACTGCAGAAAAAAAAAATCAAAAACACAGTAACATAAATGAAGAATGTACTTGAGTGGATCATGAGTAGGTAAGACCTAAGAAAGAGGAGAGATTAAAGATGGCGGCCGAGTAACACCTTCCCTGCAACTGGGCACTACAAGTCTGGGGAGACAAGACTCCAGGCATCTCCGACCATTAAGATCTGCCTATAATCATCCCTTTGAGGATACAGGGAGCCAGCAAGGGACTTCTGGACCCCAAGAGGAAAACAAAACCAGTGGAAAACTGGCAAGTGGTTGCGTGTGTTCGGTTGACCTAATCACGCTGGCAACCGTGAGTACAAGCAGCAGTGAGACTGCAAACCAGAAAGGCCTTACCTGTGAACTGCTTTGGTGTTCTTGGACTTGGCACTCAGTTGAGCTGCCTTGGGGAGAGCTTGAGCAGGAGTGTAGAGAACTTTGGGCATTGTCTGAGGCCCCAGACTGAGCCACTAAACTGGGCGCAGGAAGTCACTGTGAAAGAACTACCCCACCAAGCTCCGCCCTCAGGGTCCGAGAGCAAGGATCTAGCGGGACAAAGTAACCTGGTGAATGAGCAGCCTAAAGGCGGAAACTGAGCTGCCTTACAGCCTTAATCCTTAGGGGCAGAGTGAGACAATTTTGGCACACTGGAGCCTTGGGCTGTTCCCCTGGGTAGAGTGCCGTGACGTCACAGCTCATAGCAATCTCAAACTCCTGGACTTGGTGCTGCCCAGACCTCCATAAGAGGTGTGCAGCGACCCCGACCCATGACCCGCACCCACGGGGCCTCCGTACTCCCTGACCAGGAACTGCGGGAGCCACGAAACCCTGCGTCCTCCCTCCTGTGTCCTCCCAGCCTCCACACTAGCCCGTTCATCTGCCCAGGAACTCTGGCAGCTGCGTGCCCTCTGGAGCCCTCCCTGCCTCTGCGCAGAGCCCTTC
The DNA here is from genome assembly GCA_963574355.1 of Loris lydekkerianus. Lineage (NCBI taxonomy): Eukaryota > Metazoa > Chordata > Mammalia > Primates > Lorisidae > Loris > Loris lydekkerianus. Next base: position 9,411 of record CAUYPK010084580.1, read on the forward strand.
TCCTGGCAAGAGACTACTGGAGCATTGGGATCTCTGTGCCAAAGTCACTGGGTGCCAGGCACTCCCAGAACCGGGCACAGCACCTTCAGCACTTTTGCTGGATCCGGGTGTGTCACACACCTGAGCCACCTCCACAACCAGAATTCCATAGCTAGAGCCGCCCCAGAGGAACTACACAGGGTCACTCCCTACAAAGATTCAGCAACAATAGAGTGATCCCTCTGAGGTCTAATCTTGGAGAGACACCTCCCCAACTCTGAGGGCGGCCAGAGGCAACGGTGAAAAACAATCAAGAGGTGAAATCAACAGAAAAACTCTGGCAATATGAATAATCAGAGTAGATCAACTGCCCCAAGAATCAATGGGGCAGAAACAGCACAAGACCCCATGCACAAACAAATACCTGAGATGTCACAAATTGAATTCAGGATCTGGATAGCAAGTAAGATGGAATTAGAATTCCAAAAGTTATCTCAAGAATTCAATGGATTCAATGACAAACTAACCAAACATTTTGACACACTGAGACAAGAAGTCGCATCCCTCACGGATCTGAGAAACACAGTAAAATCCCTCAGTAACAGAATGGAGCAAGCAGAAGAAAGGATTTCTGACATTGAAGACAAAGCTTTCGAACGCTCCCAAATCCTCAAAGAAGAAGAGAAATGGAGAGCAAAAACAGACCATTCTCTCAAAGAGCTCTGGGATAATTCAAAGAAAACCAGTATTCGTCTTATAGGGATCCCCGAAAGCGATGAAGTAGCTTCACAAGGCACAGAGTCTCCTCTCCATGAGATTATGAAGAACGTTCCAGATATATCAAGAGATTCTGAAATTCAGATAGCAGACAGTTTCAGAACTCCAGCACAATTCAACATGAAAAGACATCCCCCAGACACATCATAATCAATTTCACTAAAGTTAATATGAAGGAGAACATTCTGAAAGCTACCAGACGAAAGAAAACCATTACCTACAAGGGAAAGAATACTAGAATAACTGCAGATCTCCCAAATGAAACCTTTCAAGCTAGAAGAGAATGGTCATCGACTTTTAATCTAAAATAAAGTAACTTTCAACCCAGGATCCTGTACCCAGCTAAACTGAGCTTCATCTATCACAGAAATTAAATACTTCCACGACATTCACATGTTGAAGAAATTTGCCACAACTAAACCAGCTCTCCAGGACATTCTTAGACCTATCCTCCATAAAGACCAACATAATCCTCCACCACAAAAGTAAACCCACCCAAAAATTTTTGATCAAATACCAACTTCCACAGTTGCAAAAGGATTAAAAATGTCCACCAGACTCTCGAAAGGCTTATCAATATTCTCAATTAATGTGAATGGTTTAAATTGTTCTGTAAGGAGGCACAGGTTGGCTGACTGGATAAAAAAACTCAAGCCAGACATCTGATGCATCCAAGAATCGCATCTTACATTAAAAGACAAATACAGACTCAAGGTGAAAGGATG
>CAUYPK010084584.1:0-18881 GCA_963574355.1 Loris lydekkerianus
CTGAAACTGCCTCTACCTAGATACAGCCAATGTGGTACCATGCCACTGGCCCGACCCTGTCACTCACCTCTTCCCCCGCCTTCTTTCCCTGCCCCTTTTCCACAATAAAAAAATAAATAAATTCAAAAAAAAAAAAAAAAAGGGCTGTGGTGCAAGAAGGCTGGAGGGAAACTTACATATAATTTGAGACTTGGGACCAGATACTTACACAAGAAATGAGAAAAGTTAGACAGAAGGCATTTCATTTCCAAATGAGTGGTATTTGCACTGATACAGCACCTCACATACACAAAGCGCTCCACAGGGTCACGTGGCAGCCGTTCATCAATGTGAACAAACATGGTTTATCGTTTGTCCATGGATGCAACCAAATACCCAAGAAAATCTGTTTAGTAACAAATTCCTGAACTAGTAAATACACATAAGAAAAAAATGTAAAGAGACTTGTCATAATACCACATACAAGAAGTTACCTATTAAACTTAATGACTGATATGAAGATGTTTAAGTGTCAGGAATTATTGAGAAATGGAAGGGTTTATATTAAGAAATAAGTAAAACAGATGAGGCATAAGTTAACAAGTAGCCCAAAAGGTAAGGCTCCCATAACTTGGAAACACATGTATGAAAGAGAGCTCCTCTAGGTGCGCAGAGCAAACAAACATAAATGTCAACCGCACTGCTGGCATCTGACCCTCAGGTACTAAGATACTCCAAAAGAAACTAAAAAAAATTGATGCACTGCCAGATTCTTTTCTTCTGTAATATACCCCCAAAATAACCTCACCAATGCATTCACTTCTGCCAGTAAACAAGATAGCAGGAAATAATGTAATTTTACATATTCATGTTTTAAAAATAGTCTCCAAATCTTCGGACAAATTTAATTTCCTATAAAACAATATGAAAACTCATTTTTTTTTCCTCTAAATAGTTCTACTAGGTGCTTTAAATAAGATCTGATTAGCACCTCTGTCAATGTATTTATGTCTTTGCAAAAAGAACACTTCGACCATTTCATATAGTAAATATGCAAGTTATTTGAAGTGCATTTGGGAAACAATTGAAACACAGATTAATACGTCATAAAAAGATTAATTCCCTTTAAACAAAGACATTCTTATAAAGCATGATAACACATAGGCACAATAAGGAATATAAATTGTGTATCAATTATTGGCAGAAAATCTAATTCATTACAAAGCCTACACTTTGGGGGAAGAGGACATTTTCATACAAAGAAAAGTATTACACTATTATACAACATTTTTAATTGGACATGTACAAATTTTTGGCACATTAAAAGGAACTGAAAGGACTACAAAATAAAGGTCAAAGAATCTAAAACAAAGATAAAGGAGAGAGAAAAAGTCCTCAAGTGGGAAACACTAAATATTAACACAGAAGAGAAACAAAATATAAGCTGGCTGAATTTCCTGAAATGCTGTTCTATGTAACAGAAGTATGCTTTGAATGCAGGCTGTTTTTTAACGTCTAATGGCTAGACTTCTCTACCTCGCTGTGGCGGGCTGGACATGGCCTGGGTAAGATCTCCGCGTGCTGGTCGCCTGCCTCTGCCTGGCCAGAAATGACTGCCCTGAGCCTGTGCTAGCCAGTCTATCTTCAGCTGCCTTTTTATGAAGAGTCATTCCCTGTAACAGGAAAAGAAAGAGTAATCAATGAAAAAATAGTGAACAATACTCTCATAAAGGAAAATTTCATCACGCAGAATTTGTTACATTGCATCAAAAAGCAGAATTAGGAATATTAATTCTACTCATTACAGATTAAAATCTTATAAAGGCATTTTAATTCCAATAATCAGGTATAAATCTTCTGTAAAAAATTCAGGCTTAATTGTCTGATTTCACAATGACCAAAACAACAGATAATGGAGACAGATCTTTAGAATACATTACCCATATTCAATCATATTTCCCTTTCAAATTCAATGTATAAAGTGATTTTCCAAGAAAAAAAGTGCAATTGATTGGCAGCAGCTGATTCACAGGGGTTGTGGAAATCACTGGGCTTATTTAGAATACAACAGAAAAACACAAATGAACTTGTTTCTCAAGGTGGGAGGCCACACTGGGTATTATACATACCACTACGGTGTTTTTCTTCACTTCAAGGCAGACTCGTATTCTTAAACTAAGAAAAGTTCCTGACAGCCCAAACGAGGGCTCAACCGAGAGCAGGGGTTCTCTTGAAGACAGAAGGACCACTTACTAACTGCAGGACCCAGAGCATCTTAACAGGAGGGAGGAAACCTTCAGGGCACTCCCTGGCAAGAGGAATACGACAGCACAGTAACACCACTCCACTGTACTCAAGGCAGAAGTCTGAGCAGATGAGGGAAAAGCAGCCTCTTGGCACTCGTTCAGTAGGCCAGTGAAGAACTCTAGCCAGATAGACACCAAGAACTGAGAGCCGCTGTTTAATCTCACCAACTGACTGTATTATGCAAGCTAACTGCTGGGAACAAGTGGAGGCTGCAGCAAGGAAGAAGGAAGCAAGAGCACAGGGAGACGGATGAGCCTCGCTGTTGAAAAGAAACACAGCTTTCCTGGAATGAAATGAGCCATGTGCACGGAAATGAGTAAAGGGAGCCGAGAAGACGTATCTTCCTATTACCCTGTTATTTCTAGAGAAAACACAGGCCATGGCTTTGTGTTCCTAATATACTTTCAGTCTGTCACTGTATCTTCAAATACGCTACCTTTTCCAAATGAGAAAAATCTAGAACATGTTTTGTTTTGTTTTTTTAAGACAATCTCTATCTGTTCCCCTGGGTAGAGTGCCGTAGCGTCACAGCTCACAGCAACCTCAAACTCCTGGGTTCAAGTGATCCTCTTGCCTCAGCCTCCAGAGTAGATGGGAATACAGGTGCCAGCCACAACACCCAGCTATTTTTACAGACGGGGCCTCACTCTGGCTCAGGCTGGTCTTGAGCTCCTGCGCTCAGGCAATCCACCTGCCTCAGCCTCCCAGAGTGCTAGGACTACAGTCATGAGCCACCACGCTCAGCCCTAGAATAAATTTTCTAACTTAGCTTGAAATTAAAGCATTTAAGGCTTTGAATAAAATTATATCTATTGGTAATCTTTAATTCATTAATTAGGCTACATATATTAAAAACTACTTGATTTAAAGTATTCTAATTTTTTACGTTTCAAACAATTTTATTCAAATTCTTCACCAGTGCAAGGCCATTCTCTGAGCTACTTAATACCCTTCCCACACTAATCATCTTCGTTCTCACTCAAGTCAGCTGAGATGCAGAACCTTGTACAAGTAAGCAAGACATTGTCGTGGATTTTCTTAACTGAACACAACTTGTGTTGAGTCTACCGGGAGTTATTCCTTCACTCTGAAGAGGTGAAAATTAGTCTATTTCTTAGTACCATGTCACAGAATAAATAAATCTGGTTCCATAAGAAACACAATATGTGAAGGCATAAAAGTCAATCAGGAATATGAAATGACCGAGGGATGAAATGCCGAGCCCCAGGTCCCCAGCACGAAGCTTCAGGGAGGACAAAGAAGAGAAGAGTCGTTGAAAGTCGGGACTCACTCCCAGGGAACTTCCTTAAATACAGTTTGCTTTTCCACCATTAAATGTAATTTTTAAGAAATCTACATTTGTTAACAACAATAGTATCTTAAATCCAATATGATTTCCTTTTTTTGCTTTTAAAAATTGTGATAAAAATCTTAAATAGTTTGAGCAAGACAAATATAAATGTGGATATGTCATGAATTTGATAAAGACCAAATCACATTATCAGGAGGCCAGGGACAGGAGGAAGAATCAATTATAACTGTAAAACAGAAACCATGACACCATGCCAACCACAGAGCAATAGGGTCAGAGGGGGATGATGAAAGGAACCTGGTCCAGTTTTCTGTCCCAGACAACTAACAATTTGAAAAGGCGGGGAAGGCTGGACAGATGGCTTATCCCTGTGACCCCAGCTCTCTGGGAGGTGGGGATGGGTGGATGGCTTGAGCTCAGGAGTTTAAGACCAGCCTGAGCAAGAGTGAGATCCTGTCTCTACAAAAAACAGAAAAATCTTCACTAAAAATTAAAAAAAAAATTAGCCAGGTGTTTTACTTGGGAGGCTGAGGAAGGAGGATCACGTGAGCCCAGGAGTTTGAGACTGCTGTGAGCTAGGATGAGGCCACAGCACTCCAGCCTGGGTGACAGAGTGAGAAGGAACAGGGGAAGTGGAGGGAGAGGGGAAGGGAAAGGAAACTTCCCTGGCCTCAAGTCCTGGCCTCCCAAAGTGCTAGGGTTAAAGGGAAGGGAAGGTAAAGGGAACGGTAAAGGCAAGGAAAGGCAGAAGTAGTGGTTTTACTGGGGAAGAACAACAAAAAAAGGAAGACAAAACATCTAGGGAAAAAGTATTGAAAAACTGCTACACTCTTTAAAATCCCTAACTATTCAATGGAGACCAGAATGGGGACGAGCATCACATTTTGTGTGTGTGTTTTTGGACTTTCCATTTCAAAACCTCCAAGGGCTCAGGGTCTGACACTGTGAACATTTTCCAAACCCCATGAGGGAGTTAAACTATCCTCCATTTAAGTACCATCCTACAGAAGCATTGAAATAGTCCCACAAAATAAAAACTACCGCAGCTGTGTTTAGATATTAGTAATGTCCTTTTTTCTCACAATCAATGGTTCTGAGGGACAGAAATTAAACTTACATTTATCTTTCTATCCTGTAGAAAGGATGCTGCTGTCAAATGCTCTAGCCCTGTTTGGGTGCAGTATTAGGTTCTGTTAGTGTATGTTAGGATAGCAATTACGGTATATACTCAAGTATATACGGTAATTTCAGATCCACTTGATAGAATTTCTTCTAGAATAAAGGGAGTACCACACGCATTACATAGTCATGGAACCCCGGATCATGTTCTGAAGTGCTGTTTTCTTACCATATTGTACCAGGCGCTAACAATGTATTTCTCCTCCATTTCTCTCTGACTCTTTGTTTTCTCATATTCTTTCTAAAAAAGCAAGCACATGTAAATATGAAAAGATACAAAATAACTCAACATAAATAAAACAATTTCAGCGAATGAACACCCCAACCCAGATGCTGTACTGCACAGTAAGCAGATACCTCCAGGGAGTGGAACAGCCGGTCCCGTTCCTGGAGCTGATTTTTAAGAGCCTGGATTTCCGGTGCCGCTCCTTGATTCTGCTTAGGATCTAAAGTACGGATAACCTGCAAATATAATAAAGAAACATTTGAAAGGTTTCAATCTTAAAAGATACAACATCTAAGAAAGCAATTACTATATATTTTTTTAATCAAGGGATAAACTTATAAGCATCAAAGGCTATCTTCTAATAGTACTTTGGAAGTGAATGCATGAAATAATATTAATTGTTGTAACTTTTTTCTTCGAGACAGGATCTGGCTCTGTTGCCTGGGCTAGGGTGCAACGGTGTCATCACAGCTCACTGCAACCTCTAACTTCTGGGCTCAACTGATCCTCCTTCCTCAGCCTCCAAGGTAGCTGGGACTACAGGTGTGCACCACCATGCCTGTCTAATTTTTCTATTTTTTGTAGACACAAGGTCTTGCTATGTTGCTCTGGCTAGTCTCAAACTCCTGGCTCAAGTCTCAGCTTCCCAAAGTGCTAGGATTACAAGCATGAGCTACTGCACCTGGCTATAATTGTTTTAACTTATAAAAAAAATTTTAATGGCTACATAATGATTATACATATTATAACTTTTTAGTTATATAAAAGAATCAATTATAAGAACTGATTCTGCAAAGGAGTAGGGCACCAGACCCATATGCCGGAGGTGGCGGGTTCAAACCCAGCCCCGGCCAAAAACTGTAAAAAAAAAAAAAAAAAAATTGTTATATACATCACATGTCAAAATAATATTGTGACTATATTGGAGTAAATAAAATATATTATTAAAAAAAAAAAAAAAAAGAACTGATTCTGGCTAAAGTTAATAAATATAGTCATGTGCTACATAATGATGTTTGAGTCAACAATGGACCATGCATGTGATGGTGGTTTCCTGAGATCAATGGAGCTGAAATAGTCCTATCACACGATTATTTACCATTGTGGTATAATTTCTCTGCACTATTCAGTACAAACCCCCTGAGTTTGTAGATCACGAGAAGTGGCCACAGCACATGAGTCAGATGTGCAGAAGACTGCATCATCCAGGCTTAGGAAAGGACGCTCTGTCTGCACCACAACAGAGCTTCCCCCTGCTGTATTTCATAACATCCCCATAGCTAAGCAACACGTAGCTGTCCAGCAGGCAATACTGACAGCTCTCCACCCTTTTCCTTTCCTCTGATCAGGTCAGCAACCTCACCTCTCAATAGGTGTGTGCCTCAGGGAAAGGGTCCTCAGTGGTCAAGCCCCCCGAGTAGCCCCATCACCTCCTCTGCCGGTAGCTCAGCCTGGGCGTGGGCACTGGGCCAGTTCTGGCTGGTCAACAAGAGTTCTTCTGGAAGAGTCTTTTTATTTTTTTCCCTAAAACTTTTAACTATCAAAATGTACAAGCCCATAGAAAACTTTAAAGGGCAGAACCATAAAAAACCATTTACTTTTAACCTAGTCTCACCAATTGCTACACACACACACACACACACACAAATGCACACAAACAAACAAACACGTACACCCACGGTTACTTGTCTAAGGGACTATTTTAGAGCTATTTGCAAACTTCATGACAGACAACACTTAAATACTTCAGCATGAATATTAGATTAAGGATACTATCCCCACATAATTAAAATACATCATCTGTTAAAAAAAAAAAAAAAAAAAAGAAAAGAAAAGAAAAAAAGGGAACAATTCTGTAGAATCACCACTATTTGGTCCAATGTGTCCTCTACCCCCAATCCAGGATGCAGAGGTGACGCGCTGCATTGCAGATTATGTGCGACTCTCCCACATGCCACTGCCTATTTTCGTTTTTTACAGCAAGGACTTTTATCCCAAAGTTTGGATTTACCTGGTGGTTTCCTGAAGGTGTTAATTAACTTGTTCCCATAAGCCTCATTTTCCCTGTGAACTGCAAGTGCCTGACTTCAGGCTGACTGTTCCTCACAATGACACTCCCTCGGGGACAGGGAGGGCGACTGCCTATGGTGGTGACTGTCATTCGTTTCCTATGTCAGGGATATTTCCTCCTGGTAATTAGTAAGTTATCTGTAAAGTGACTAATTTTGATCACTGTTGCTTGCGCAGGCTCTTGACATTTTTTACAAGATTTGTTTCTCCCTATGTGAAAGCTCCCCGCACGACATGTGCACTACAATTCCTAACTCGGTGACACGGGTCACAAAGTGGAGTGGGATGGCCACAGATTTCTACTCACACTTTTGGCTTTCTCTAAGTATTTTTTATATCGTTCTTCCATTTGCTTCATTTCTTCTTCTTTCTTCCGTAAAGCTTCTTGTAATTCTTCGATTTTTAAGGCTGCAGAAAAGACATAGTAAAGCAAATATTTTTGGATCATAACAACTTCAAATTTATTTCAATTGACTATTAATAAATAGTTAAAAGCTTTGAGAGACTGTGTACACAATTGTCTTTTTTAAAAATCAATTCATAGCTGAATGAGGTGCCTGTAGTCCCCACTGCCTGGAAGGCTGAGGCAGGAGGACTGCTTGACCCCAGGAGCGGGAGGCCGCAGTGCTCTCTGACTGAGCCACTGCACTCCAGCCTGTGCAAGACAGGGAGGCCCCATCTTTAAAAACAAGCAAGGAGAACAAGTAACCAAAAACCCAATTTATAATTTTTTTTTACAGAAAGCTTTTCTTATAAAAAACAACTTTGTCCAATTTTTACTTTATACATTAATCATAATAGCGTAGAGTACATAAATTAAAAATACCAGTTGATGGATGAATGGATAAACAAAATGCAGTAATATATGTACGATTTTCTATTATTATATAGCATCAATTCTGATACATGCTACAACATGAAGATATTATGCTAAGTGAAATAAGAAAGACACAAAAGGACAAATATATGAATTTGTATTTATTTGTATTTATATGAATTACTTAGAACAGTCAAATTCATAGAGACAGAAAGTAGAATGTGGGTGACGGGGCCTGGGAAAAGGGAGGAATGGAGAGTTACTGTTTAATGGGTAGAGAGGTTCAGACTGGGGTCATGAAAAGGTTCTGGAAATGGGTAACAGTGGCAGCTGTACAACAATGTGAATGTACTTAATGCCACTGACTGTATACTTAAAATAGCTGTTTTGTTACATATATTTTACCACAATAAAAAAAGTAACGCTTGTACTCTCACCTCTTACAAAATTAACAAAGTCAAGCCACCTACAGGTATAAATACGTCAATGGAAGGATTAGTTTGACTGACTTACATGCAACTACAATATGAAAATATCTAACTTCATATAATAGTCATCGGAATCCACAGTGGCAGAAAAATTTATATGTAAATTATTTTTATTTATTTATTTTTTGAGACAGAGTCTCACTGTTACTCCAGGCTACAATGCTGTGGCGTCATAGCTCACGGTAACCTCATACTCCTGGGTTCAGGAGATTCTCCTGTCTCAGCCTCCTGAGTAGCTGGGACTACAGGCGCCCAGCACCATCCCTGGCTAGTTTTTCCTTTTTACTACAGGTGGGGGTCTCGCTCTTGCTCAGGCTGGTCTCAAACTCCCAACTTCAAGGGAGCTACTGACCTCAACTCCCAGAGTGCTAGGATTACAGGCATGAGCCACAGCACCCAGCCTGTAAGTATAATTAGAAATTTAGGACATAGGCGGCGCCTGTGGCTCAAGGAGTAAGGGTACCAGCCCCATATACTGGAGATGAGGGGCTCAAGCCCTCCCTGGCCAAAAAAAAAAACAAAACAAAACAGAACAAAAACCTGCAAAAGAGACTCCCATAAAATGCAGACACATACACGTATGTGTTCCTGTCCTTTCTAAAAAAAAAAAAAGTAAGAAAGAAAGAAAGAAATTTAGGACATAAACATGACTATACACTCTTTCTGTAAATAAGTTATTCAATTGCTAGAATATGCACTAAGGCCTATTTCTTTTTTTTTTTTTTTTTTGAGACAGAGTCTCACTATGTCGCCCTGGGTAGAGTGCCATGGAGTCACAGCTCACAGCAACCTCCAACTCTTGGGCTTAAGTGATTCTCAGCCTCCCCAGGAGCTGGGTCTACAGGCCCCGCCACAACGCCCAGCTGTTTTGTTGTTATTGCAGCCGTCATTGTTGCTCAGCAGGCCCGGGCCGGGTTCGAACCCACCAGCCTTGGTGCATGTGGCTGGCGCCCTACCCACTGTGCTGTGGACACGGAGCCAAGGGGCCTATTTCTTAAAAGAAGAATTTTATCTGAACTCCTTATCATTAGGGTAGCGCCCAGTTAGCCTATTTTAGAGCTAATCGGGAGGACTCACAGCTGTGGTTGAACCTGGGCTCGAGGTCCTCGAGGATGGCCCTCTTCTTCTGCAGCTCGTTGTTGGCTTCATGCAGCTTCTCTCTGCAACAGACGCACGCACCGCGTCACACGCCACGTCACGCACCCCGTCACGCACCGCCACGCACCGCGTCACCCGCCACCGTCACGCACCGCGTCACCCGCGACCGTCACGCACCGCGTCACCTGCCACCGTCACTGTGTGTCCCACTTCAAATTAAAGATCTAAGCTCTTTATACTTGGGTTACGCTTGCAGTGCACACAAGTGCTATCAAATAAAGATGAAAAGACTCCGGTAACACGAATTTAATATATTTTAAAAATAAGTGAAAAATAAAGACACAAATTTCTGCTTTGCTTGATGTAAACCTGCATAACAGACCTTTAGTTTTGCTAGGAATAGGATATTGTAAAAATTAAGTTTAAAACTTTGCAGAGGTTTTACCATGTAAACTCTTGTTGCAAAAAACTGAAGTTCTAAAAATTAGAATTAACAGGCTGGGTATGGTGGCTCACGCCTGTAATCCCAGCATTCTGGGAGGCCGAGGTGGGTGGATTGCTTGAGCTCAGGAAAACAAAGCCCAGTGAATTGCCACTAAGCTAAGAAACAAATTATCCCAAAACCTTAGAAGTCGCATGCGTCTCTATTCTCTTCCCTAAGATAACCAAATTACTAAATTTTAATTATTCTCATGATTTTCATGATAGTTTTACTGCCTGGTGTTATTCCTTAATAATATATTGCCTAATCTTGCCCAATTTTTACTTTGTACATTAATTACTACATATTCTAGCTGGCACCTTGCACTAAACATCAGTGTTCTAGATACTGACCTACGCTAGTGTGTTAGCTCTAGTGCACACATTTTCCCCAGCGCATGTGCATTATTGTTTGAATATACTTCATTCTTTCCAGTGGTAGACATTTGTATTGTTTCTCCTTTTCTGTGATTACAGACAATGTTCTTCTATACTTTCTTCTACATGTCTCTGGTACACAGGAACAACAATATCTCTAGGAATCTAGAGATATGTAACTAGTGAAACTGAGAGATCAAAGAACACAAGGGTTTCTGGAAAGTATCCAGACATAGTTAATACTTTATTATTATTTTTTTTTTTGGGCCAGGACTGGGTTTGAACCCACCACCTCCGGCATATGGGGCCGGCGCCCTACTCCCTTGAGCCACAGGCGCCACCCAGTTAATACTATTTTTCACGTTGTATAGCTGGATAGATACTTAACAGACAACACTCAGATATGCATGTTCAAGTTCACAAAGTAAACTGATGTATACTCCAACCAGTGGTAGATAAAAATTACCATTACTTAACATCTTTAGCAAGCGTTTGCAGGCAAGATTTAAAAAATATTTACCAGTTTGGTGTGTATAAAATGATCACCACTATAGTTTTAAATTTGTATGAGACTGACCGCTTCTTTTTTTCTTTTTTTGAGACAGAGCCTCACTCTGTAGCCCTGGCTAGAGTGTCATAGCTCACAGCAACCCCCAACTCTTGAACTCAAGTGATCCTCTTGCCTCACTACAGGTACCCATCACAACGCCCGGCTAGTTTTTCTATTTTTAGTAGAGATTGGGGTCTTGCTCTTGCTCAGGCTGGTCAAACTCCTGTGCTCAAGCGATGCACCCACCTCAGCCACTCAGAGTGCTGGGACAGCGTGAGCCACTGTGCCAGCCAAGACCCATCATCTTCTGAGATGTCTATGGGCCTTGTGGTGGGCTGAACTGTATCTCCCCAAAAGATAAAGTGAAATTCTAATCCCTAGGACGTATGAATGTGACATGTCTCTGTAGGTGTTCTTAGTTAAGATGAGGTTATCAGATGGGCTCTAAATCCACTGACTGGTGTCCTTTTAAGAAGGCCATGTGAAGACACAGACAGAGAAGGAGATTCGAGTGACATGACCACAGCCTGAGGAAGCCACTGGAGGCTGGGAGAGGGGCAGAGTCTCCTCAGGCCTCCAGGAGGAACCAACCTGCCAACACCAGACTTCAGGGAGAGAATATCTGCTGTCACGAGTCACCTATGTTTTGGGGTAATTGTTGGCAGCAACAAGAAACTAACCTAGCCTCCATCTACACTAATAAATCCTTTCTGATGGAAATTTTTACCATGTAAATGACTGAGCACAGAACAATGGTTAGAAAGTAGTTTTACCAAGTGACAGGCATTTGATCCTTTGCCATAAAAGACTGCGAAATAAGGGGGAAAGGGACAAGATTTAGTACCAAGTTCTCACTCTACATAATCTCACAGAGGCAAGGTGACAGCTTCTGCTCTTCTAGGACATTAAGATCCTGCCCATTGTTGAGACTTCCTAGCAAATCTCAGTTGCTAGGAGTATTTCACGTCTCCCACGTTAAAAATAAAAAACAAAAACACCCCAAACTGAATTGCACAAGACAAACTGTGATGCAAGAGAATTTCCTTTTATCGTAGTAGAATCATCAAAGTTATCTCTGATACTGAGGATGTCTGGGTTAGCCCAGTGTAACACGGTAACACTCCAACAGGCTAGCAATTCATGGACTGAGCGCAGGCAATGCAATGCAGTGCAATCCATGCCTGCAAGGAGTTTTGCCCAAAAACTAATAGGAAGGGTTAAAGTTGTTACTGGGTGTAAGAAAAATTACGAAGCATTTCTAATACTGTCAACCTCAGCTAAAGATAAAGATAGATGAAGATTTCTTCTTCATGAGAAAATAAACATTACTGTTTAACATTTATTTTGCCTTTTAGTTAACAAGTCCTGTTCAGATAAATCTGTAATTCAAGGAAATATGTGAAAATTTGCTGCTGACAAGCTTTATACTTAAAAAATATTAACGCAGGCTCAGTGCCTGTAGCTCAGCGGTTAGGGCGCCGGCCACGTACACCAAGACTGGTGGGTTCAAACCTGGCCCGGGCCTGCCAAACAACAATGACAACTACAACCAAAAAATAGCCGGGTGTTGTGGCGGGCACCTGTGGTCCCAGCTACTTGGGAAGCTAAGGCAAGAGGATTGCTTGAACACAGAAGTTTTCAGTTTGCTGTGAGCTACAACACGACGGCACTAGCCTGGGGAGCCCTGGAGTCTCATGTGAGGAAACAGTTCCGAAGCAGCCATTATTCTGAACCTAGGGCCTGGGGTGGAGACGGGCACTATTAACATGCACTGTGAGTCTCTGCATCTTCTAGGACACCTGTGCCAGTCCCCAGGTGCTCTGCAGCCACCTGACATAAAGCACTGTCATCCATAGTGTAAGAAAGAGCCTCAGCAGCTTTTGTACTTACAGATGTTCTTCAAGCTTCTTTTTTAGAAGAACTGACTAAAAAAAAAAAAAATCAGTTTATTACCTAAAGTAATATATTAATTTTTTACAATTAAGAGTATAATAATAATTATTTTGAGCACGTCCTCAGTAATTTCTCTGGTCAAAGACCTCAAAACACACAACATACCCCCATTTGACTCTCTTTAACTAAGGGAGAGGGCAGCCCTTGAAGGGGTGCAATCAGTACAGACCCCCAGAAACTGGACACCAGATTCTCTGTCTGTAGAAGTCTCTGATGTTCCTGGACTCAACGGGCAGACAGGACTCTAGTGGTAACAGACTTTCCTTAAGACACCTTTTAGCTGCTTTACTGTTTAACTTGCATCATGATAAAGTTTTGGATCAATTCCCATAAATATTTATGACTCATCAGTGATTTATAAATATGCACAGGTTGCAAACCCTCCGTGTGATGGCATGGGAATGTGACAGGTGGTATATGCATGGAATTTAATACACTCAAGAATGCAGCTTTGACTGGGTATTTTAAAAAAAAGATCTTCTGAAAATTAACCTAACTATAAACAATGAAGACATTCTATAAAGGACCACTAAGTTTCATAACTAAACAGTCATAGAGTACATATTTATTAATGAATTTTATGAAACATTTCACTTCAAAATAATTAATATAGGCTTATAAAACAAATACTCCAATTAATCAACAGCAGCGATGAGGGGAAAGAATTTGAGTATTAAGTTCTTGGGATTTTTAGTTGCCCTCCTTGACGATTACCATAACTTTATTTAAGTACACGGCTCTAGAGTATTTCAGATTCTCTTATATGTTAATACAGCTAGTCAGTACTACAAGGACCTCTATCACTGCCCCCCAAATATACAGAAAGATAGTAACCCTGTAAATGTTGGATTATTGCTCATTCCTTCTTTAGTACAAAGGGTAAAATGCAAACACAGCAGAACCTCTGCAAGTTGACCACCCAAGGGACTGTGACACACTGGTCACCATAAGGAGCTGGGGCCACTGTTCTGACACGCACATGGAGTGTGCGTCTGGTCTGGGAACGTGAGGTTAGCTCAAGGAGGGGGGCAACTATGAAGGTTCTACTGTACTTTTTAAAAACTTTAAATTTAATCTTGTACTTATATTTTGATTAGACTCTAGCAAAAATTTTAACTGAGATAAAACTACATAATAAAATGATTAAATAAGTGGTTAATATGTGTGCGTCAGGCAGTGTGCTAAGTGACGCCATGCACGTGGCCCCAAGGAAACCTCCTAACGCTGAGTGTGCGGCAGCTGGATAAACTCGTAGCAGCTGTCCAGCAACAGATCTGAGAACCCAGGTCTGCCAGACCCCAGCATCTGCACACGGCCTCCTCCCCAGGCTCTCCACAGATAGACTACTACCATCAACGCAGAGAGGCCAGACGAGAGGACGCTAGCATCAGAATAATTGATATAAAGGCACTAATAAGGACGTGGAGCAGAAGGGGAAGGGGGAAACCCCAAGAGCAGACCTCCTTTGGTTTGGCTTTTTAAGATCTTGACATCCTTGAAGTGTCTTATTGTAAAGGTCATAAACCTATATAAGGCAAGGAATGCTGATGTGCACTTTGCATGAAATTGCCTTAATTAAACATTTCCATACCATCAACTGTGATGGTAGATAAACTGCTCAAAATAAAAAATGAAAAGGAAACCATACTTACAATAGCCTTGAGCAGAAACCACGCCAAGAGACAGAGAGGACAAATTAGTATCACGCAAACACAGCAGGCAAGAGAAGAACGATTTAGTAATTCATGAACAGAAGTAAAAGACAGACATTTTGCTGAGAAATGTACATTTTTCTTTCTTCTATGGCCTCCTCCTCCTGTCTTGTTCTCTCAGGTTTCACATACTGTGGCTACCTCAAATTATCCATGTGACTGGATATAACAATGCTTTTCTGCTTCCATGCTAAAAACAAATGACATACAAATAATAATAAAAGTGTGCAAAACATCCTGCTTTGACTTTAGGTCCCATGAAAGGACCGTGCTTTAGGCAACAGAAAGAGGCAGAAATCATGCTGCTCTCCATCAGAAGGCACCGAGTCCCAGAGCAGGACCGACTGCTGTGCATTCCGTGCTCCTGAGAGGCAGCACTGTAGGTCAGCGAGAGAAGAGAAAGGCTAAACAAAACATCTGCTGGGGGAAGAACCACATTCTGCAATGCACTGTTCTTTCTCCAAACCATCTGGAGGCAAAGCTTCAGCCATCTGAGTCTTTTCTACATGGAGGAAAGCGCTCAGAGAGAATTTCTGCTTAGTTTAGAGCAAGGCATCTCATTAGCATCTGGACAAATGCAAATAGTACTTCACAGGGCTGGCGTCTCACCTGTCAAAGTTCTCTTTAATTCCTTTTATTACTCTTAAAGTTAAAGTAATAGCACACAGCATTTTAAATTAGATTTTAAATTATCATATTATTTTTTGAAGAATAAATGCTTTTCTAATGCTTTAATAAAAGGGAACCAAGCTCAATGGTGATCACTTGACACTACAGTTTAGTTGATCCTGATTATTTCTCCACTTTTATCTCCAATGTGCTATTTGCCCTTCTCCCTGACATAACAAATCAACAAAAAGTCTCCTCAAAGTTCCTTAGACACCAGAATAAATTTTACATCATCTCAGTTTAAGGGACCTAGTGATTTCACCGAACTAAGGATACGCTTAATTAGACTTAATAATGTTCTAATATACTGATGGTGGCTTTGCTTCACCTCTTTGTGGTTTAGCATTTTAGACAAAAACATATTTCAAATTTTAATAAGGGCTAAGTTAGTTTGAATGTTGGTGACAATTTTAGGAACTGGGAATCCACCTAGGACGCTAGAGGGACTTCTGGCACACACAAAGGGGCATCTAAAATCACCCAACTTGGAAAGCAGAGGATGCTGCCAACAGGAATTAGCTGGCATTTAGAGAAAGCGATGCAAGGTGGCCATGGTGAGCTTTCACACCTGTGGTCCCAGCGTATCCTGTGAAGGTGCTTAACCCCCTGTTTGGCTCCTTTTGTTTTTATGCCTCTTATGTTAACAGGGCTGGGTGGGTGTGGCTAACTCCCCAGTTTTGAAGTTGATCCCCTAAAATGATTCTATCAACGGAAACAGATTTGTACTCAAATGCCAGAGTTTATAGCAATTATACTGGTAATAGGAAAAATAAACAGACGTAACAACAGCAAAGAAACAAATCAAAAGAGCTGGCTGAAGCAAAGACTGGTCACTGAAATTTAGTTCCCCCCCCAACACTATTTTTGAACAATTTGTAAGTCCGAGTTTTATTGTTTACCACTCATTAAATGTTGAAATGCCTTATTTACACTTCTGCCTGAGATCCACTCGCTGTGGCGGACAGTTAACACATGGAGGTGGAGACACACGGTCCTGGACACTGGTGTCAGTGTGCACTGTGTGTGCAGAGCTGCAGCAGAGAAGCACCGTGTGTGTGTGTAGGGGGGAGAATTCAGAAATTTATAGCTAATGGGATTCTAGGGATGACGCTATTGTCTTAAATATCGATTCTACATTAAAAATTTCTACTTAAACATGCTAAGTTTTCTACTAGCATTTTTTTTGACCAAAGGGGGGAACCCCATATTTTAACTTCGAATACTAAGTTGAACACATTTAAAACATAAAGCCTCAATTAATTCCTCAGCTATGACAGGAAATGAACTTCTGATCCCCAGCAGAGGGATCCTGAAAGAGATAACAAAGTACTGCCTGGTCTTTTTATAAGGAATGTGAGTAAAAAGGAAAATACTGCTCCTTTCTAGGACCAATAGAATGCTAAATTATTTTGATAGAAATCAAACTATTTTGGTAGAGATTAGACTTAATAATGTTCTAATATACTAATGGTGGATAAACTATTATTTATCAAATAATAAATAAAAGTTATAGCTTTTTTCAACATTGTAAAATTGTCGAACCATGGTTGGTACGTATTAAAACTTACATCTTCAGCTTTTGAGCCTTGATCCTGTAAAGACTTTTGCAGTTCTTCAACTTGTGACTGTACTTCCAGAAGTCTTTGATTCACCAGCCTAGAAATCAAATATACATTAATTTTCTAAGTACTGACTTACTTATGCCTTTTCCTTCAGGTTGTCATATTGGTTAGGCAGAGCGTATAGTCAGAAAATAAAGTCTCATGTGACAATAGTACAGTAGTTGCCTTGTGTCATGAGTAGCAGCTGACTTTTCTGGTTATTTTTTGTATTGCTTGAAATTTCTAATGATGATTCCTAACGCAGTGTTGGGTAGTCACGTATGTTGGAACTGATGCACTTATGCGTATCTATTCATCAGAAAGTCCATCAGTGGGTGTTTATGAAGTCCACGTATCAGGCACGTGCTCAGCACCAGTATTAAAACATCCTGCACTCAAGGAATTTATGGTCTAGTGTGGAAGTAAAAATGTAACCAAACAAACAGACAACATTCAATGAGATAAAGACTTTAAGACAGTTCACAGAGGCCACAGCAGAGGCAGCAATCTACCAAAGAAGGAGGGACTCTACAGAAGCCAAGCAGGCTTGACACTGAGACTATACCCATGAAGAAAATACTCATGTGGGCAGGGTAGAAAGGGTTTCAGGACACAGCGCACAGGAAAATGAGAGGGTACGGTGAGTTCAGGGGCAGTGTGGCTGACAAGTAAGCTATGGGGGGAAGAACAGCTGGGAACAAAACTGGAGGAGAAAAGGAACAGACTGGACACCACTTTGAATGGAACTGAGATTCTCCTGTAATCCACAAACCTCAACTTTGGAACAGCCCAGACAATCTCTACTAATGCTGATTCCAGCATCTGACCTTCTTAAATTTTCTAGGTCATTATGATGCAACATTCAGCAGCCCAGTTTGGGTCCCTAGGTCTTGGGTGATATCGAAGGATTGTAAGAAGGGGGAAATATGATCAAACAGTAGTTTACAAAGAATGGAAGATGCTGCTGACGAGGTCAGGTGTCAGGCATGAAGTCCGGGAGGAGGCTACAGTCACTACTAAACATGCCTGAAACAGGAGGAGGCAGAGGAAGAAATGTTTTGAGAAAAGGCAAAGGAATATAAGGAATCAAAAACAGCACTTAGAATTTTTGTTTTTATCGAGAAAGGGAAGACAGAACAAAGGAATATAAATTATCTGATTTTGTTTTTGTTGAAAATGAAGTGCCTGGAAACATCTATCAAGGGCCAGAGACCTGAACCTGAAGCACAGAGAGAGTCAAGAGTTCAAGGTACAGATTTGGGAACCATCAGAGGGAACTGAAGCCAGGAGCATGACACTGCCTAGGAAGACCCTGAAACAAGGGAGCGACCAAGGCAGACGCCCCAGGGCAGGCCAACCAAGATCTCTTATCTCAAAAAAAAACAAAAATTACTTAACTATGACAAGGGAGTAACTATAGAGATGTAAGAGTCTAAAAGCTGGAGAGCACATCAAGACCAAGAAATGTAAAAGCAGGGCCACCTCCGCACAGCTGGAAGAAAGACCTCATTGGAGAAGGTATGTTTGCAGCTCACTGGGGTATGCAGATGTTTACAGGGATCTACAGTTGCCAGACAGCAAGAGAAAACTGCAGGGCTCAGGCAAGCTGAGGCTGGTGGGGGACACTTGGACCACCCCTGCTGGAACCTCACCCTGAAGAGAATCAGGGGGATGGCAGAGAGGAACAAGTTTGGAAAGGGGGGAATTTAGCAACACTGAACCTACCACAGGGATGAGAAGGGTAGATAGAGTCTTAGATGCTCCACTGGACTAGCATGTAAGAGGTGACTGGTTATTTTAGAAAGAAACATTTTAGTCAAATGATAGTGGTACGAATGGACTAGCAAATTGTGGTACATGTATACCATAGAATACTATGCAGCCTTTCATGTTTACATGGATGAAGCTGGAACATATTCTCCTTAGCAAAGTATCCCAGGAATGGAAGAAAAAGTATCCAATGTACTCAGCCCTACTATGAAGCTAATCTATAGCTTTCACATGAAGGCTATAACCCAACTATACCACAAGACTATGAGGAAAGGACCAAGGAAGGGGAAGG
>CAUYPK010084588.1:0-36476 GCA_963574355.1 Loris lydekkerianus
ATAATTATACCCTCTGAGGGGCCTTTTTTTTTTTTTTTTTTTTTTTTTTGAGACAGGTCTCTGTCACCCTGGATAGAGTACTGTGGCGTCATAGTTCATAGCAACCTCAAATTCTTGGATTCAAGCGATCCTCTTGCCTCAGCCTCCCAGAGTATCTGGGACTACAGTCGTGTGCTGTTATGCATGGCTAATTTTTCTTTTTCTTTTTTTAAGTTTTTGGCCGGGGCCGGATTTGAACCCACCACCTCCAGTATATGGTGTTGGCACCCTACCCCTTGAGCCACAGGTGCCACCCCTAATTTTTCTATTTTTAGTAGAGATGGGCGTCTCGATTTTGTTCAGATTAGTCTCAAACTCCTCAGCTTAAGTGATCCACCTGTCTCAGCCTCCCGGAGTGCCACTTTTATCCTCCTAAGATACTAGGTATGAATTTAGTACCTAAAGCACTACTTTGGAAAAGGCAAGTAACTGTGAGACCTTCTTTTGGGACTTCAGTGTGGATAAGAATACTATTTTAAGGATCAGTGCCTGTAGTTCAGTGGTTAGGGTGCCAGCCACATACATCAGAGCTGGCGGGTTCAAACCCAGCCCCCGCCTGCCAAACAACAGTCAACAACTACAACCAAAAAATAGCCGGGTGTTGTGGTGGGTGCCTGTAGTTCCAGCTACGTGGGAGGCTGAGGCAAGAGAATCGCTTAAGCCCAAGAGTTGGAGGTTGCTGTGAATACCACGGCACTCTCCTGAGGGTGATAAAGTGAGACTGTCTCAAAAAAAAAAAAAAAAAAGAATACTATTTTAAGTTGTCCTAAGTGGAAACACGTGTGGAAAAAGATAGCACTTTTCTGTTACCTGGGATTTCTCATATGAACTTCAGATCTCTAATTTTTTTTTTTTTTTTTTTTTTTTAAATTAAAAAAATTTGTTTTAGAAACCTGGTTTCTTGGCCGGGCGTGGTGGCTCACGCCTGTAGTCCCAGCGCTGTGGGAGGCTGAGGCGGGTGGATTGCCTGAGCTCAGAAGTTCGAGACCAGTATGACCAGAAGTGAGCCAGAGTAAGACCCCGTCTCTACTAACATCAAAAACCGAGCATTGCCAGAGGAAGAAGAAAATGAACAACTAAAAAGAGTACTTCAAACAAAGAAAAATGTACAAGCAAGTTGAAATTAAAAATAAAAAAAAATTAAAAAAACAAACAAAAAACAACAACAACAAAAAGACCCGGTTTCTTGTACCCATTGTTGTTTGGCAGGCCCAGGCCAGGTGTATGTGGCTGGTACCATAACCACTGTGCTATGGGCACTGAGCCAGATCTCTAACATTTTACAAAAGACAGCACAGTGGTTTTGCCCAGTAACATGTCATTAAATACACTTCTAGGTAAAGGTAGTTTATCTTTGAGTTCACAGGGTATTAATAAAATTCAGGCAGTTGTAGCTATGAAAATATGAACCTTTAAAACTATAGGCCAATTTAGTTGAAATTCACTGTTTGGAGCCATTTTATGTTGTATTTTATTATTTTATTTTATTTTTTGAGACAGAGTCTCTCTGTCTTCCTGGGTAGAATGCCGTGATGTCATAATAGCTCACAGCAACCTCAAAGTCTTGGGCTCAAGTGATCTTCCTGCCTCAGACTCCCAAGTAGCTGGGACTATAGGCACCTGCCATGATGCTCAGCTAGTGTTTCTGTTTTTAGTAGAGATGGGTCTTGCTTTTGCTCAGGCTGGTCTTGAACTCATGAACTCAAGTAATCTACCCACCTTGGCCTCCCAGAGTGCAGCCAATTTAAAACGTCATTGTGCAAAGAAATGCCTGGAGGAGCTTGTTAAAAATGGATATTCCTGGGGGAAGGAGACAGCAGAGAGAGAAAGAAGGAGGGAGGGGGTTGGAAGAAAGGAAGAGCAGAGAGTGGGAAGGAGGGGGGGGGTAGGAGTCTTGATGTGTGACACACCTTTGTGGGCAAGACAAGTATAAGAGGGACTTCACATAACAATTGCAATCAGTGAAACCTGGTTTCTTGTACCCTCAATGAATCCCCAACATTGAAAAAAAAAAAAAAAGGATATTCCTTGGGCTGGGTACAGTGGCTCACACCTGTAATCTGAGCAATATTGGGAGGAAATTAGTTGAGGCTACTAGTCTGTGACCAGTCCCGTAACACAGTGAGACCCTGTCACTACAAAAAATAATTTAAAAAAAGAAGGAAAAAGAAAAAAAAAATTAGCTGGTGGGGTGGTATGTACCTATAGTCCCAGTTCACCAGAGGCTGACATGGTAGAAGGATCACTTGAGCTTGGAAGTTTGAGCTTGCAGTGAGCAATGATGATGATGCCACTTCATTCTAGCCCAGTGACAGATTAATTTCTAAAAAAAAAAAAAAAAAAAAAAAAAAAATTCTTGATGCTTTTTCCAGTCTGGACAGGGCCTTGGAAACATAAATTTTGAAAAAGCACTAGTTTTGATGATATATCTTATATAATATATTATTATTAATATTATTAAATACTATTTCTCTGGCTGATGAAAATAAACTGAACCTTGGAAAACTTGTGTTCATAGCATAGGGGCATTTAGATTATAAAATCAGTAGTAGATGAAAACTGCCTTGGTCACTTTGTCTTCCATTGAGCACAGATAAAGTAGTTGTCTTGTAGCAGTGTTTCTTAAACTTTAGTGTTATCAGAATCACCAAGAAGGTTTATTAAAATTTCTGACATAGGCTCAGGGCCTGTCTCTCAGTGGTTAGGGCACCGGCCTTATATACCAGGGCTGGGGGGTTTGAACCCTGCCCGGGCCTGCTAAACAGCAGTGACAACTACAACAAAAAAATAGCTGAGTGTTGTGGTAGGCGCCTGTAGTCCCAACTGCTTGGGAGGCTGAGGTAAAGAGAATATCTTAAGTGCAAGAGTTTGAAGTTGCTTACCACTGCACTCTACTGAGGGTGATGTAGTGAGACTGTGTCTCCTAAAAAATTTTTTTTCTGAGGTAGTAGACATACAGTGGGAGCTGCAAATTTGCATTTCTAACAAATCCCATGTGATGCTGCCCCAGTACAGGGACCAACCACACTTTGGGAATGGTTGGTTTGTATTTAGGGACCACAATGCAGGAAAAACATTTTATGAATTGTAAGGCTCTAGCTTCACTCTGGTGGGTGATAAGTGGATCTGACTATAGGAGGAGTGGATTCACACCTCTATCCTCAAGATCAATACCAGGCATGTGCTTAATGAATAAAATAACAGATGAACTTGACCACATTATTGATTTTTTTTTTTTTTTTTTGTCTTTCAAAACCAAGTGCACATAGTTGAATTTATGCATATTAAGTTTTTGTATAATAAACAACATTGTGTGGTTCTTGGTATAGTAGGCCACCTGTTTTGTGTTCTCTTTTAGGTTGTACTCAAAGCTTTCGAGAGTTGTGATTATGCATATATACACAGTAACTGGTGCTGATATACATATCTTATATCTAATTATAATGTGTCAGACTAACGGTGGTTTAAAATTTCTCTGCTTCTTCTTGCCTGTGAAAAAACACGAAGAACAAATATCTTTCTATTTTGGGGGATTGCTTCGACCTCAGGATTTTGCTGTGTGATTTTTTTGTTTAAAAAGTGACTGATAAAATATCCATCTTATCTAAATAAAAAATTAAGGAGTCATTTCCCTTGAACAGAGGAAGGGTTTGTTTTTCTCTTTTTTCTTTTTGTTTTTTTGAGGCAAGGTCTTGCTTTGTTTCCCAGGCTTGAGTGCCAGTGGCATTATCATACTTCACTGCAACCTCAAACTTGTAGACTCAAGTGGTTGAGTCCTGCCTCTGCCTTCCCAGTATCCCAGTAGCTAGGACTATAAGCATGTGCCACCATGCCTGGCTAATTAAAGTTTTTTTTTTTTATAGAGTTGGGAGTCTCATTCTATTGTTCAGGCTGGCTGTGGTCTTGACCTCAAGTGATCCTCCTGCGTCTACTTCCCAGTGTTAGGATTACATGTGTGAACCATTGTACCTGGCCAGAGAAAGTTTTTATTTTAGAGTAAATGCTTAAATTGCATTTGTCACTTTGGGAAGGTGCAAAATTTTCCACTTTACTGCTCAGTATAGTCATGTAGATTATTGTTAGAAACGCGATGTCTGTTTTACTTACGGCTTTCTAGTAATGTTTTATATTCTGTACTACTTGGGATCTGTCTGTGTTACTAGATGTGGCAATTACGAATGCAGAGGAGTAGGTCTTAAAAAGAATGGATGGCAGGCTTTTACCCGTGAAAGTACAGAGGCCCTGAGCGTGTAGGTGCGTAAGGTCTAGTTGAGAAACAGGTGGAAACAGGCAAACTAATTTCAAGAGTTCAGGATGGTGGTGGAAGAGATATAATTAACCTTTGTATGTAATGCACTTGGAAAAAGCCAATATATGTTGTTGATGATGGAGGGAAGAAGAAATGAAACCACACGCGACCTTGTTAGGATGAAAATTACTGTGTGGTATGGGATTTGGAAAAATAATGCATTGGCTGAGGTTTCTCTTTAGAACATTTTGTCTGTTTGAGGGAAGAAGTTTAAAATTATATCCTGAGAATAATACTAAATGTTTCTTAACCTGGGAAGTCAACAGTCTTCAGAAGGTCAAGAGGGGTGGTAGAGGTTATATTGGTAAAGTTGTGAGTTGTATTTTGAGAGTAGCTCTGTGAAGAGGGAATGAGCTTCAGCCTTACTGTTCCCTTAGACCATGTTTTCTTCCTTCCAGCCTCTTTAACATCTATAAATAGTCAGAGGAACACGTAGTGAGCCTGAATTCTTAAAAGCTGCTTAAAGATGAGTGTGGTCTGCAGGTCCAATGGAGAATAGGGTGGAGAAGGGAGAGTATGGAGCTGGGCATTAGTGGACAGTCCGAGAAGCCTTCAGAGAGCATCAAAATGGAAAGGTGTTGAGGTAATGGCTGTGAAGGCTCCCCAGTTTGAGATAAATCACTTTATCTGGAGTTCCAAATGTTTCATCTGTTCTTGATTAGCCTGCATTTTAGCCAAGTGCTGGGGGACACAAATGATGAACTCTTTTCTAGGATTGTGTTAGATGAAGGTATAATGAAGGAGGTAAAGAGAAGATTAGAACCAGATTTTTTCATAAAACAGTTTGTTTCCTCTAAGCTGTGAAGTCACTCAGGAATGTATTTCAGTCCTTTTGGGAAATGATTAGAAAATGCAAAGCTTTAGCTTTGGATCTGCATATGCTCAGAACAACCAAGGCAGTGAGAAACTCACTTTTTAAATCAGAAGGAGTTATTTATATGTGCTTTGAACTTTGTGAAGCAGAAAGAATAATAGGAGATCAGTAGTATCAGTAGCCTCTTTTTTGATTTGTTTTCTTAAAGCACTACTTTTTTTTTTTTTGCAGTTTTTGGCCAGGGCCAGGTTTGAACCCACCTCCTCCAGTGTATGGGGCCAGTGCCCTACTCCTTTGAGCCACAGTGTGGCCCCATTGATTTTTTTTTTTTTTTTTTTTTTTTTGTTTTTTTACCCTTTCTGTGCTAAGCTCTCAGTAGTGGTTCTTTTCTGTTGAGATTTGCAAAAATAAAACATAGGTGTTATCTTGTATCTGATGATCTGATTTCACTGTTTTCTAGGAGGTGTGATTGCCTACATCAGTTCTTCCAGCTCAGCCTCTAGTCCTGCCTCTTGTCACAGTGAGGGTTCTGAGAATAGTTTCCAGTCCTCCTCCTCTTCTGTTCCATCTTCTCCAAATAGCTCCAATTCTGATACCAATGGTAATCCCAAGAACAGTGATCTCTCTAATATTGAAGGCATCCTGAAGAATGATCGAATAGATTGTTCTATGAAAACAAGCAAATCGAGTGCACCTGGGATGACAAAGAGCCACAGTGGTGTGACAAGTAAGTTTAGTTTCTAAAGGTTGCTGCTATTAATTTCAGATGCAGTTTACTTCAACTTTTCATTTGCCATTATATTTCTGGGTATAATTTTCATTCCCTTCTGGGTCATCAAAGATCAGTAGCTAGGGAAGAAATCAGTGATAATTTTAGACGTGATAGCCTAGGGGCCATCACAGTTGATTCTTGCCTCAGAGCAAAATAAGCTACATATTTACATATTCTGCCTGGCCTCCTTAGGGTACGTCCTTTTACCACATACCTTTCTTCTGCATGCTGGTACTGAATCTTGTTCAGATTACTGCTCTTTGTGGGAAGGAGTTAACTTTCATGAAGTTGGAGTTGAGAACATTTGAGATTAGGAAACAGAGCAATGGTTGGGTACGGTGGCTTATGCCTGTAATCCTAACACTCTGGGAGGCCGAGGTGGGTGGATAGCTTGAGCTCACAGATTTGAGACCAGCCTGAGCAAAAAAGGGAGACCTCTATGTCTACTAAAAATAGAAAAACTGAGGTAAGAGGACCACTTGAGCCCAAGAGTTGGAGGTTGCTATGAGCTGTGATGCCACAGCACTCTAACCTAAAGGTGACAGCTTGAGACTATCTCTCAGAAAAAAAAAAAAAGGAAACAAAGCAGGATTGGGATAATTAGATGAGTAGAGGGTTTGGACTTCTACATGAGTGGAAGTAACAAGGACTGGTATAGGGGAGGGTGAGGAAGGGATGGGACCTGTCTGGCTTCTTTTTTTTTTTTTTAATTAATATTTTATTATTTTTATTTATTTATTTATTTATTTTTTGCAGTTTTGGCCAGGGCTGGGTTTGACCCCACCACCTCTGACATTTGGGGCTAGCGCCCTACTTCTTTGAGCCACAGACGTCACCCCTGTTTGGCTTCTGTAGGTGAATTGAACTAATACATCTGCCTGTAGGGACATCCCTTTGCCCCTTTTTTTTTTTTCTTAAGACAGAGTCTCTCTCTTGTCACACTGGGTAGAGTACCATGGTGTCATAGCTCATAGCAATCTCAAACTCTTGGTCTCAAACAATCCTCTTGTCGCAGTCTCCCAAGTAGCTGGCTCTACAGGAGCCAACCACAATACCCAGCTGGTTTTTCTATTTTAGAAGACATGGGGTCTTGCTCTTGGTCAGGCTGGTCTCGAATTCCTGAGCTCAGGCAGTCCACCCTCCTGAGCCTCCCAGAGTCCTGGGATTATAGGAGTGAGGCACCATTCCTGGCCTCTCTTTATACCTTTTATTGATTGACTCTGTGCCTTAATTCTTATCCAAGAGAATTATTTTTTTTAGTTCTAGTTGCATATCTCCTGTAAAGTTAACTAAATTTACAAAATTTTGGTACGTGTTTAAAATCAGGAAAGGAAAACAACAGCTATGTGGGATATTTTTTGACAGTGCCATAGGCAGCTGTGTTTAAAAGGAAACTATGATTACCTTTGATTTGTTAGTTTGGTGTGAAGATTTTTCTTTTACATTACAGAAGTAGCTATGTATCTTTTTAGGGCACTTGTAAGTTTGATGAAATAAAATACTCAATTGAAGGGAAAATGAACAATTCCAGCTTTTGACTTCATCTGTTTGTGTCCTAGAATTTAGTGGCATGGTTCTGCTATGCAAAGTCTGTGGGGATGTGGCATCCGGATTCCACTATGGAGTTCATGCTTGTGAAGGCTGTAAGGTAAAGCATGCTTTTGTTTCTTTAAATAAACTATTGATTTTGGGATTCAACAAGTTGGGGTTAGGTTTACCATTTTCCACAATTGATAATCTGGGAGGAAGAGAGAAGTCCACTTTCCTTAAGTTTGAATTGTTTTTTGTAGTGTATAAACATAATCTGTTTTCAAAAATATTCTTAATTACTTATTTCTAATTTCTGTTAGATTTTGATCAAAAGAAATTTGCTGTCACTGTAAGTGTACTTATGTGTGTGAAAACAAGTACACTACATGCTCATTCATTAATGTACAAGGCACAGTTCCGGGTGTTAGGGAAATAGCAAGGAGCAAAATAGACCAGGTACCACTCTCATCTTGTTGAAATTTAGTTTAAACCAAGCTTTGAATTAAGTCTTGTAAGATAACTTTGAAATTCCAAAATGTCAGGTATTAGGAACTAGGAATAATTCCTAGCAACTTGTAAAAAATGTGATATCTGAAGAAATAATGTTAAGTGAGTAAAATAATTTTGAATGTAAAGAACACTTGGGAAAGCTACATTTTATTGGGAGAGAAAATGTTTTCTAGGGTGGCTCGGTTAGGTTACTTCACAAGCTAGTCGGTATTTTTTTTTTATAGATGTTGCATTTTTCCACAGTTTTACAGAAATTCTATAAATATTGTTTTAGCTTTTATAAAATATATAAAGTAAGTGTAGGGCAGTCATCTTAGTTTAGGAAATTAAAGCACCCACTGAATGAGCAGAATTGTGTGTTCTTGATAAATACATATCTTTGTAGTACTTTCTTATATATGATGGGTGGTGCCTGTGGCTCAAGGAGTAGCACCTGAGATGGTGGGTTCAAACCTGGCCCCAGCCAAAAACTGCAAAAAAAAAAAAAAAAAAAAAAAAAGGAGTCTAGCTCAGCTCTTATAGTGTCTGAGTCAGGCATATAGTATCACAGTAATAAAATTTTAAAATGTTGTATTCCACAAACAATATAAATTCATGAAATGTGTAGTTAAGATACTCAAGGAAAATACAGTTTAAAATATATATATATATATATTTTTTTTTGAGATAGAGTCTCACTATATGGCCCTAGGTAGAGTGTCGTGGCATCCCAGCTCACAGCAACCTCAAACTCTTGGGCTTAAGTGAGTCTCTTACCTCAGCCTCCTGAGTAGCTGGGACTATAGGCACCCGCCACAATGCCTGGTTATTTTATTTTTTATTTTTTTTGCAGTTTTTTTTTTGGCTGGGACTGGGTTTGAACCTGCCACCTCTGGCATATGGGGCCAGTGCCCTACTCCTTTGAGTCACACGCCTGGTTATTTTTAGAGACGGGGTGTTTCTGTCTTGCTCAGGTTGGTCTTGAACTCCTGAGCTCAGGCAGTCTACTGTGCCCAGCCTCCCAGAATGCTGGGATTATAGCGTGAGCTACTGCACCTGGCCGTAATTTCGTGCATTGTGTTTTTGAGTTTTCTGATGTTCCTAGAATCATTAAGCTGGAGATCTTTGAAGTCCTGTCACAAAACATGTAATCAAATTGTTTGTGGAGTAAAGGCAGCTGTTTGTAGCCTTCTGCTTGGTGACTGTTTTTCCTTGGATCATTACCTGTTACTGACACTTAGCCAGGGGTATCTGGCATACATAAATAGGCCTTGCCTGTGTTGGCACATTCAGGAAACACCACTATCTACTAATGTAATCTGAGGTCTAGTGAGGGAGTTATAGCTATCAAACACTGTTCTCAACTTCTTTTTCTTTCTTTCTTTTTTTTTTTTTTTTTTTTGATACAGAGTCACAATAAACTGTCACTCTGAGTGAGCCACTTTTGCCCAGCCTTTTCTCAATGTTTTAAGAATTAGTCATTTGGCTGAGCTCCTGTAGCTCAGTGGCTAGGTTGCCAGTCACATACACTGAGCTGGCGGGTTCGAACCCAGCCTGGGCCTGCCAAACAACAATGACAACTACATCAACAACATTAAAATAGCCAGGTATTGTGGTGGTGCCTGTAGTCCCAGCTACTTGGGAGGATGGGGCAAGAGAATCACTTAAGCCCAAGAGTTTGAGGTTGCTGTGAGCTGTGATGCCATGGCAGTCTACCGAGGGCCACATAGTGAGACTCTGTCTCCAAAAAAAAAAAAAAAGAATCAGTCATTTATATTTCAAGAGTTTTGGACTTTGTATGTGATTAAAAGTATGAGATGGAAACTGAGGCTACAGGCAGGATCTCCTAAGAGGATGAAGTGTAGTTGTTAGAAAGGATGCTTTGGGCGAGCATAAAGAGTCTCCGAAGGAAGAAGACTTTTGTTTGACTAGTTGGTGTTGGTTACTCATGCCAGCACGAATCCATTTAAACTCTTGAGTGTCAATATATATTTCCCTCTGTTCAAAACTATTTCCCAGGTAGCTATTTATATACTACATAGATAGGGATGGGGCAGTGCTTATAAGGACATCATTTGGACGTTCCTAAATCTTCCTGTGTTCTTAGGGTTTCTTTCGGAGAAGTATTCAACAAAACATCCAGTACAAGAAGTGCCTGAAGAATGAAAACTGTTCTATAATGAGAATGAATAGGAACAGATGTCAGCAATGTCGCTTCAAAAAGTGTCTTTCTGTTGGAATGTCAAGAGATGGTATGTTTTCAGTTTAAAGAGTGTTTTTAAAGTGTATGGAGCTTGGTTTTTATTTCTTAGCATAACAGAACTATAAGCCAGTTACCAGTAGCCCTTTTGTACTTTGGATGAGCATATTTTGAAAAACACATTTTGATGCTTTGTAGGAAAGCAAATTTATTAAAGTCAAAGTTTAACCTTGTTACCTCAGAGATAGCTTTTGGTTCATGCTTCTTAAAAAAAGACCATTAAAAAGTAGTTTTGTTACCTTTTTTTTCTAAAAAAAGTTTTTGTTTTCCTTGATATAGGACTCTTTGGCTCCTTTCTTTTTGATTTCTTACCATTACTGAGGAACTCATTTCTTACATTAATTATCTCTCTTACTTTCTTACCTGAAATGATAATGTACTTTTGGGGCATAGTTTTTGAACACATGGAAAAGAGATGCAAAATTGAAAAAAAAATTAGAGTCTGGAATAGAGGTGATTCCTCAATTCTAGCATGATCCACTCCCACTAAAGTAAGTTTTGTGGTATTTTGTGGGACTGTAAGTATTATCTGTGGATGATACCTTTGGAAGGTTTGAGTCTTTGTTGTGCTTAGGGACGTCTTTTTTTGGATAGTTTCTGTTTTAAGTAACATTACAGAGGGGTGTGAAGTTTTCACAGGGATTAGTTTAGTAGGTTAATTGAGTTGCTAAAGATGAACTTCATATTTATTTAGCAAAGGGTCATTTAAGCAATCCTTTAAGTTACTCTAATATCTTACTGATATAGAAGTAGAGTACTGCAATAAGGAGTTGCTTGATTAACAGTTTTCAGCAATTGATACTTTATTTTTTTGCAGTTGTTTGAAATATTTTAATAGACTAGAAGTACTAGTACTATAAAAAGAATTGATGGATATCGTTACTGCCTCCCCAAAATAAAAGAAGCAGTCATTTGTGAAGGAAGGAGTAGAGGTAACACCTTCTAAGGCTAGCTTCTATGAGAATGGAGGATAACTGATTTCATTTTTACTTATTTCATTGATTATAATTAAAATCTAACTAGATTTTTTTGCCTCTACAACTATATTTCTAGTATTCGTGGGGTGAGTGCTTTTTTCTTTTTTTCTATTTTTTGTTTGTTTGTTTGTTTTTTAAGATTTTTTGGGCTAGGTGTGGGCAAGATGGGAGGATTGATTGAGGCCAGAAGTTTGAGGCCAGCCTAAGCATGAATGAGACCCCATCTCTACAAATCAGTAGCAAAATTAGCAGAAAGTGGCAGTGCGCAACTGTAGTCCCAGCTTGCCATAGCTTTTGGGAAGCTGAGGCAGGAGGATCTGAAGACCCCAGGAGTTTGAGGTTGCAGTGAGCTGTGATGATGCCACTGCCCTCTAAGAGGGGTGACAGAGTGAGACCCTGTCTTAAAAAATTCTTTTTTTTTTTTTAGGAAGACAAAATGTAGAGACTCAGTGATTTAATAGTTAGATCTTGACAGTGAGATTACAAAAATGAATAGACAAGGGTCAGATATTCAGGGACTGATTGGACCTACTAGGTTCCATTAATGTTAACGGATGTGGATAGCTGAATCCCCATGCTTTCTTGAGAACAGAGCCCTCAGCTTTGTTAATAAGATGTATAGCAATGCTGGTGTGCTTGAAACTGGTTTTCATTAGTTAATTTCATATTTTTTTCCCTTAGATTTTGCTTATAAAATACCCAGGAGATAGATCATCACCCTCGCTTTGTTTTAGGAAAATATCAGAAACTATTGTCTCCTTTTCCCACTTAAGCAAATTTAAAAAAATTTTGGGCCAGAGACAAGTAGATACATCTTTTACGTGTATGACTAGATGCCATAGCTGTCAGAGATAATTTTGTATTATTTTTTTATACAGACAGGTCTTGTTTAGAGTATAGATGTTAAATGTCTTTTTCTTCAATAGCTGTTCGGTTTGGTCGTATTCCTAAGCGTGAAAAACAGAGGATGCTAATTGAAATGCAAAGTGCGATGAAGACCATGATGAACAGCCAGTTCAGTGGTCACTTGCAGAATGACACTTTAGTAGAGCATCATGAACAGACAGCCTTACCAGCCCAGGAGCAGCTGCGACCCAAGCCCCAGATGGAGCAAGAAAACATCAAAAGCTCTCCTCCCTCTTCTGATTTTGCAAAGGAAGAAGTGATTGGCATGGTGACCAGAGCCCACAAGGATACCTTTATGTATAATCAGGAGCATCAAGAAAACTCAGCTGAGACCATGCAAACCCATAGAGGAGAAAGGATCCCCAAGAACATGGAGCAATATAATTTAAATCACGATCGTTGTGGCAGTGGGCTTAGCCATTTCCCCTGTAGTGACAGCCAGCAGCATCTCAATGGACAGTACAAAGGGAGGAACATAATGCATTATCCAAATGGGCATGCCATTTGTATTGCAAATGGACATTGTGTGAACTTCTCCAATGCTTATACTCAAAGAGTATGTGATAGAATTCCAATAGATGGATTTTCTCAGAATGAGAACAAGAATAGTTACCTGTGCAACACTGGAGGGAGAATGCATCTGGTATAGTGAAATCAATTTTTTGCTCATCTTGTATCAAGGAAAGCCTTGAAGGTTTTCTTTTATTTTGGGGGGTGGTATCAGATTTATAGAATCAGTTTTGTGTAGTATTTTGGGTCAAATAATTTTAATAAATAATATTTTTTGAATGACCTAATTTGACACAGAACTAGATACAAGCATGTGATTTGACTGATACTGTGATTGGGAGTAGGATTTTATCTAAAGTATGATTCATGTAGAATTATCCTTTAATTCTTAGAAATCCTTTTGAAAATTTAGGCATTCTGATTAATTAGCTCCCTAATAACTTTGGGATTTTTCTCAAAGGGCTGATCATTTAGCTTGTCATAGTCAGAAATTCTTTGATTTCTATGGGAGGAGGTATTTTTTCAAACTATTGTAATGCAAAAAAGTCTTTGGATGTAGAACATAGATGTTTTATTGTTTGAGAATTTAGGAATATTTTAATTTTCAATAGATTAGTTCCTAAGGGTTTTCTTAGACTTCATCCTATGAGATGAATTAATGTTACTCATATTATTCAAGTTTTTAAAATCAAATACAACATTCTGCATGAAAGTACAGTGTTCTTATTCAGCCAAAATTTCATCAAAAACATCAGTACTGCAACATTTCCAGTTTAAACCATGAGGTCCTTTGAATAATGCTTGATATTTTCTACCGTCAGGTAATTAAAGTCTTCTTTTTTCATTTTCAAAATAGTTGACTCTGCTTCAGTCTTCATGTTTAGCTGCTTTTGTTGCTTGCAAATATTTGATTCCATGGACATTATATTTTGTTAGGTGTAGTGGCTTCCTTAAGGATGTAAAAATCTGAGGCGTTTAGGTTCTGACTTCATTATATTCTCCATGGTTTTATAGTTATCTCATTACTGAATCTTGTATGGACTTAGTGTATTTAAAGGCTGATTTTACTAATAGAGTATATGGTGCATATTTCATAATCTTTTTAGTGTTCTTATAACATTTTTTTTTTTTTTTTTCCGGGATAGAGTCTCACTTTGTCACCCTCTGTAGAGTGTGGTGGCGTTATAGCTCACAGCAACCTCAAACTCTTGAGCTCAAGCGATTTGCTTGCCTCAGCCTATCAAGTAGCTGGGACTACAGGCGTCCACCACAATGCCCAGCTATTTTTAGAGACAAGGTCTTGCTCTGGCTCAGGCTGGTCTCTAACCTGTGAACTCAGGCAATCCACCTGACTCAGCCTCCAAGAGTACTAGGATTACAGGTGTGAGCCATCACTCCCGGCCTCTTATAACTTCTTGACTTCCTGTTTCACTTCATTCAGTCCTCACTTAGAAGGTACACCTTGTATCTGCAGTCATTGTTTCCTCATTGAATGTGTGAAAATTAAAGGTCATACCATTGTTTTCTGAAATAAATGGTCAGTGACCTTTTTGAAAAAAATGAGGCACCTTGTTATCTTTTCCTCTTGGAAATTACAACATTGTAATTCTGCTTATTTAGAAATAAGAGAGTTTTGAAATAGGAACTAAATGGAGGTTTGGGCTTAGGCTTGTGACTTGTAGCTGTGTTTGTGTAAATCACTAAACCTCCCAGAGTCTCATTTCCTTATCTAAGAAGTGGAAATTATAATCTGGCATAGCAGTGGGACTGAGAAACAAATTATGTGTGAATTTGTTTTGAAAACCATAAACCACTATATACCAGCATAAGGTGGCAGCAGGGTTACAAAATAAGCTTTTAAACCTGTGCAGCAGGTTTTTGAGATAGCTTATTATAGATGATATTTTTGCTTAGGCTGTGCTACATCTTTTATGGTAAGTTATTTGCTATTTAAATTAGGGGACCAAGAGGCTTTTTATAGTAAGGTGAGTGGCAGATGGAGAATATGTTAATATCAGTAGATTTTACTCATGTTTGGGGATAATTTTCATACTGGGGTTTCTGATGATTGAAATGCTGTTTTAGAAATTTCTTTACCATCTCTTAAGAGTTTTTCTGTTTTGTGTATACTAGGTTTGTCCAATGAGTAAGTCTCCGTATGTGGATCCTCATAAATCAGGGCATGAAATTTGGGAAGAATTTTCAATGAGCTTCACCCCAGCAGTGAAAGAAGTGGTGGAATTTGCAAAACGTATTCCAGGATTCAGAGATCTCTCTCAGCATGACCAGGTCAATCTTTTAAAGGCTGGAACTTTCGAGGTAGGTTTTATATATCTTGAATGTTGATGGAGAGCCTGTTGTATTTTGTTTTCATTTTTTTCTAAGTAAGCTTTAGCATATGAACTCCAGGTTCTAGTATTGCTTTCAGGTGAGGGCTTTGCGGTTTCTGCAGAATGTTAGACACCTACTGAAAGCCTAGCCTGATGCTTATTCAGTACAGAATAAGAAGGGTGAATAAGATATGGTTTTGCCTTTTAGGAGATTGCAGAATATATGGGGGGTGGTTATCACACATCAGTGATGTGCTACCTCAGATCTTCTGGCTTCAGGGTCCTTCTTGAGGATCCTTTCTACTCCAGCTTCTTTGGCAGTGATCTGTTTTTCGTGGGCTAAAGTAGTCAGTGTTGCCAACTTTGATAGGATACAGATACACTCAGACACTGCCTGTCCTGGTCCTATTGATAGTTATGTGTCTGATAGTTATGTGTCTTTTTTTCT
This sequence comes from Loris lydekkerianus, assembly GCA_963574355.1. Taxonomy (NCBI): domain Eukaryota; kingdom Metazoa; phylum Chordata; class Mammalia; order Primates; family Lorisidae; genus Loris; species Loris lydekkerianus. The sequence continues at coordinate 15,385 of CAUYPK010084588.1, forward strand.
TTTGAGACTGAGTCTCAGCATGTCGTCCTCGGTAGAGTGCCATGGTGTCACAGTTCACAGCAACCTCAAAATTCTGGGCTCAAACGATTCTCTTGCCTCAGCCTCCCAAGTAGCTGGGACTACAGGCACCTGCCACAATGCCCACCTATTTTTTGTTGCAGTTGTCATTGTTGTTTAGCTGATCCAGGCTAAACAACAGTCTTGGTTGACGATACAGTCTTGGCGTATGTGGCTGGTGTATGACTGGCGCCATAACCACTGTGCTATGGGTGCCGAGCCAGATAGTTACGTGTTTTTCACTTCTAGCTGGTCCCAGGGCATCACTTTTGCTGCTCAGGTGTGAGAAGCCTTGAGACCTGCTCGGATCTCCGTTAAGCATAACACTGAAATTTTGGGTGGTGGGGGAAGTTTCTATTTGGTGGACCAAATCTTTGAACCTATGATCAATGGGAGAAGGGAACCAAGGGTTATCTTTTCACTTTTTCTCCCTGGTTTTTAGTGTGGTAGGTAAGTCATATCATTGTTAACTGATCGTGATAATTTTTTGCGTATAGTCTTTTTTGGGTTATAGTTTCTTGACGTATTCTAATTAGGGTTTATCTGCTGCTGCATTTGTCTTGACTATTTGGGGTTTTGATGTTTCCAAGTGTTGCTGCATTGAAATGGTGCTATTTTTACTTAAGGCATTGAGACCATGTATATACTTGGTTGCCTAAAAGGTTTCTTTAATGCCTTTGGCCAGGGCCCATTTTTAAACTTCTTGACATTATTTTTTGGTTTAATTTTATATTTGCATTTCAGAATCTTTGTTAATGGGGTTTCAGAATATCACGGGACTCAAATATTTTGCCTTTGAGGGTTAGAATTTCTTTCTTTTTGGAGTTTTTACTGCTTTGTTAGATAATTTGTCTTAACAAAGTGTTTGTAGGTAAAAATCAGTTCTTTCACAACTTTCTTTTATATTGGATTTAAAAAAATATGTGGGATATTTGTAATTGACTTGAATACTACGTTATTTTTAGTATTACTGTTACACTTACCCAAATACAATTAAGTCTTTCTCTTTTTGTAGGTTTTAATGGTACGGTTTGCATCGTTATTTGATGCAAAGGAGCGTACTGTCACCTTTTTAAGTGGAAAGAAGTATAGTGTGGATGATTTACACTCAATGGGAGCAGGAGATCTGCTAAATTCAATGTTTGAATTTAGTGAGAAGCTAAATGCCCTCCAACTTAGCGATGAAGAAATGAGTTTGTTTACAGCAGTTGTCTTGGTGTCTGCAGGTAAGCAAGCTGGTTCAAAATTGCGTTTCACCCAGCATATAGTGACCAACTAGGGAGAAGGTGGAATTTAACTAGGTTCTAATGAGCTATGTGGAGGGAATAAGACTTGGTGCTAAATTATGTGAATGGTTTACTTCTGCATAATTTTTAAAAATTATGACAGTACAGTCAGAGTGCTGTCGGGGTAAAATACATGTAATGTTTAGATCTGGGCCACTTGGATTTACCACTCTTAGTCTTCAGCTTTTGTTTATAATTTTATGCATCTGAATCTTAATTTCATGGACTTTTTTGGAACATTGTATCTCCAGATACAATCTAAGTTTTTTTTTTTTTTTTTTTGGAGACAGAGTCTCACTCTGTTGCCCAGGCTAGAGTGCTGTGGCATCTAGTAGATTTTCAAAGCTGGAAAGTAAAAACCCAGCATTTACAGTATTATGATTATGTAACTAGAGCTCATGGCATTCACATAGTGGGGTTGAAATGATAGAAAAGGTAGTGTAAATCTCTCCCCTAAACCTGCAGCCTGAAGGGGGGATGAATGGTTTTGTACCAGGTGAGAAATAGATTATTTCCATTCTCTATCAATTGCTTAGAATTAAGCAACATTTATAGTTTGCTTTATCTTTAAAATGACTTTTTGCTTGCCTTGGAATCTATAGTTGCTTTCTAATTTTTTGGTTTTGGTTTTTGGTTTTTTAGGTTATTGTCAGAAGAAATGTTAATTTCTAGATACCATTATGTATTTTATCCTTACAACAAACCTCTCTGAGCTAGGATATGTTATCCTCAGTTATACAAGCAAGGGGTTAGAAGAATAGGGGTTAAATAATTTACCCAGGTGACAGTTTTTTCTTTGATGCAGAGTCTCATGCTGTTGCCCTGGGTAGACAGCCACGGCTAGAGTGCCGCGGCTTCTCTGCAACCTCAAAGTCTTGGGCTTATGTGATTCTCTTGCCTCAGCCTCCCAAGTAGCTGGGACTACAGGCTCCTGCCACAAAGCCCAGCTATTTTTTGGTTGCAGTTGTCGTTGTTTAGCTGGCCCGGGCCAGGTTTGAACCCGCTAGCCTCAGTGTATGTGGCCGGCACCCTACCCACTGAGTTATGGGTGCCGTTCCAGGTCACATTTTTAATTGGCTAAGCAGGTATTCGAACTCTTAATTTGTCTGGTTGTAAAGCCTTTCCATTATGCTGCTTGTTAACAGAATAGCTCTAATTGCTAAGGGAGGGAACATGGTATTTGCCTGTGAGATTGAAAGAATTCTGATACTATGAAAGGGGAATTAAACCTGGAAGGTAAGTTTTTTTTTTTCAGGTTATGTAAAATGTCAGTAGTTACTTATAGTTGAAGATCAGGGATTGGCATTTAGGTGTGAGGCCAAGGCACATTTAGACACAGATTTCATTGTCTTTTTTAGAAGGTTTTTTTTTTTTTTTTTTTGAGACAGTCTCAAGCTGTCACCCTGGGTAGAGTGCTATAGTGTCACAGCTCACAACAACCTCCAACTCTTGGGCTTAAGAGATTCTCTTGCCTAGGCCTCCCAAGTAGTTGGGACTACAGGCGCTTGCCATAATGCCTGGCTATTTTGTTGTTGTTGGAATTGTCATTGTTGTTTTAGCTGGCCCAGGCTGGGTTCGAACCTACCAGCCTCGGTGTATGTGGCCGGCGCACTACCCACCGAGCTATGGGCACTACCCAAATAGAAGTCTTTTTTGAGACAGAACCTCAAGCTATAGCCCTGGGTAGAGTGCCATGGCATCACAGCTCACAGCAGCCTCCAACTCCTGGGCTCAAGCAATTCTCGTGCCTCCGCCTCCCAAGTAGCTGGGACTACAGGCGCCTGCCACAACGCCTGGCTATTTTTTTTTCGTTGTAGCCATCATTGTTGTTTGGTGGGCCCGGGCTGGATTCGAACCCGCCCAGCTCAGGCGTATGTGGCTGGTGCCTTAGCCGCTTGAACCACAGGTGCCGAACCCCTAAATAGAAGTTTTTATTGAAAGTATTTGACTTTTATCCAGTAAGAATTGAATATACTTAGATTGAGGAGTACAGGCTTGGGAGCGAGATGGAGAACCAGCTCAGGAAGTAGAAGAAGATATGTCATAAATTAAACTATGCAAGTAGTAGTGTAGCATTTAGTGTATTATTTAGAAGATGAATTTCCACTTTAGGATGTACGTTCTAACATTACAGTCTCCAGAAGATTGCTTATGAGGCAGCCAGATTTATAGTTAGATTCTTTAGTCTTACAGTCATAAAAGACCCATGATTTTAGAAATTAAAGGTTCAGAAAAATTTAATATGATTTACATTTTTAAGGTATGGGCATCCATTTCCCTGGAGTTCTGAGTTGTATAAAGAAGTGTAGGTCCATGCCTCTAACCCTAATACTCTGGGAGGCTGAGGCGGGTGGACTACTTGAGCTTAAGAGTTTGAGAATAGCCTGAACAAGAGTGAGACTTTGCTTCTAAAAAAAACAGCTGGGCATTGTGGTGGGAACCTGTAGTCCCAGCTACTGGGTCTGCTGAGGCAAGAGGATCACTTGAATCCAAGAGTTGGAGGTTGCTGTGAGCTATGATGTCACAGCACTCTACTGAGGATGACGAAGTAAGACTGTCTCAAAATAAAAAAAGCATAGGCCATCTAAACACAAAATATTCACTGAAGGACCAGGTACTTATAACCCACTCAAATATCCTTCCCCACTACCAGTTTTTTATTTCTTTGGCCATCTAGATTATTTTGATTGTGAGGGTTACGATTATTCTTACTGTTTTGTCTTATACGTTGATGATCCTATGATTGAAACTAATTACAGTTGTGTGTCACTGAGTGACAGATACGTTTTGAGAACAGAGTCATTAGGTGGTTTCATTGTTGTGTGAACAGCACAGAGTAGATGGTATAGCCTGTTACACCTGGGCTCTATGGTATAGCCTATTCCTCCTGGGCTACCGACCTATACAGCTTACAGCTTGTTCCTGTTCTGGAAACAGTACACAGTGAGTTCTTTATCTGAACATATCTAAAACATACAGGTACAGTAAAAATACAGTGTGAAAAATAAGAAACAGTACAGCTGTATAGGGCATTTACCATGAATGGGCTTGCAGGACTTGTAATTGTCTGGATGGGTGAATGTGAAGGCCTCAGACATTATTGTAGACTTATAAACATTGTACACTTGTTATGCTAAATTTATTAGTTTTCTTTTTCTTTCTTCATTAATAAATTAAACAGGTTAATTGTAACTTTATAAACTTTAAAAAATTTTTAAACTTTTTGACTCTTGTAATAACACTTAGCTTAAACACATTGTACAGCTGTACAAAATTATTTTCCTTCCTTATGACCTTATTCCATGATTTTTTTCCCATTCAAAACATTATTTATTTTATTTTTTTTTTGAGACGGGGTCTCACTTTGTCATCCTGGCTAGAGTGCTGTGTGGCGTCATAGCTCACAGCAACCTCAAACTCTCGGGCTCAAGTGATCCTCTTGCCTCAGCCTCCTGAGAAATTTTTTTTTTTTTTTTAACTTTTCAAACTTTTAAGATACACAGTAGTAGGCTACACAGGGTCAGAATCACCAATATCACTGCCTTCCACCTCTGCATCTTGGTCTCACTGGAAGTTCTATCAGGGGTTATAACATGCGTGGAGTTGTCATCTCCTATGATAACAATGCTGCCTTCTGGATATCTCCTGAAGGACCTGAGACTGCTTTATAGTTAACTTTTTTTTCCTGAATAAGTAGGAGGAGTATACTGTAAAATAATGATAAAATGTGTAGGATAGGAGATCAATACCTAAACTAATAACTAGTTTATTATCATTACTGAGTATCATGTACTGGTTATAATTGTACATGCTAGACTTTTATGTGACTGGCAGCACAGTAGGTTTGTTTATACCAGCATCGCCATAACATGCAGTGTGTTGCACTATGACTATGATGTTGTGACAACTACAGCATCACTAGGCAATAGGAATCTTTCAGCTCTGTGATAATTTCACGGGAGCACCATTGTATTTGCAGTCTGTTGCTGACTGAAACATCATATATGGCACATGGCTATGCTTTTTTCTGTCAAAATGTAAGCTCCTTAAAGGACAGAATTTTGGTTTGTTTTGTTCAAACACCTGGCACCTAGAAGAGTAACTATATGTACATTCAATAAGTGGTGAATGATTTAATGAAGTGTGCAAGGATGTTTAAAAATTACTTGAATATCAGAGGCAAGAGAATTTGTTCAAAGCATTACTGAAGGCTTTAATTCTTTTTTTCCTTTTAAAAAAAATCCCTTGAGTCATAAAATTATTTAATTATTACAATGGTGATCCTTATGAATGGCTAAAGTTAAATGTGAAGAAGCCGGGCACGGTGGCTCACTCCTATAATCCTAGCACTTTGGGAGGCTGAGGCTGGAGGATCACTTGAGGCCAGGAGTTAATTTTTTCTGCATTTAGAGTTAATCTAACTTTACTTCAAAGCTATTATATTTTAATCTTTGTTCTAAGTATTTGCACTGCAAGTGGCTTTTCTTCAGTTACCACTTTTTTTTTTTTGAAAAGTTATTTCAATATTTATTCATAAATAATTTGAGATCATTTTAATTTGGAAGACTTTTAATGGAAGACCTCTTCAACTACAACTTCAAGTACAACTTCACTACTGAGGGCCCTTGAATGTTTCTTGTGCCCTCTATTGTAAAGAGGGAAAATATGCCTTGCAGCTGACAAAGGCCCTGTAGCTGAAAAAAAGTTTGTGGGCAAACTACAGAGGTTTGGCTAATTTTAAGATACTTTATTGCTGGTTAATGCCAAATCACTTAATTTGTTGACATATTGTATGACATAATAAACAGTATGTTAAATAAAAGTTAATATAGGGTAGTATAACTAGTATAATACAGTTGCATAGTATTAGCTATCTGTTATTATATAACAAATTATCGTAAAACTTGGTTAAAAATGGAAACATTTACTATCTTACAGTTTTTGAGGGTCGGGGTATATGTGCCTCTGACTCAAGGTTTCTTAGACGATTGTAGTCAAGGCTCTGCACTGTAGCTCAGCGGCTAGGGCTTCAGCCACATACACCGGAGCTGGCAGTTTTGAACTCAGCCTGGGCCTGCCAAACAACAATGACAATTACAACCAAAAAATACCTGGGCATTGTGGTGGACGCCTATAGTCCCAGCTTGGGAGGTGGGAGGCAAGAGAATCGCTTAAGCCCAAGAGTTTGAGGTTGCTGTGAGCTGTGATGCCATGGTACTCTACTGAGGGCAACATAGTGCGACTCTGTCTCAAAAAAAATAAAAAAAAAAATGATTGTAATCAAGATGTAGACAGGGTTGTGGTCTCCTATGAAAGCTTGAGTAGGGAAAGATCTGCTTTCAGGCTTATGTGCTTATTGGCAAAGTTCAGTTTCTTGCAAGCTGTTGGACTGAGTATCTCAGTTCCTTGCAGAATATTGTCTGGAGACCACTCTCAGCTTCTTACGTGGGCCTTTGCATAGGGCAGCTTATGACATGGCAGCTGGCTTTTCTCAGAGGCCACAGCTTTTTGTACCTAATCTCAGAAGTCTGACATCTTATCACTTCTACCATTTTATTTTCATAAGAAGTGGGAAAACTACAGATGTTTGGCTAATTTTAAGATACTTCATTGCTGGTGATGCCAACTCACTAATTTGTTCACATGTTCTATGACAGGAGTGAGTGTAGCCAACTTGAGAGGAGGGGATTATGCAAGGGTGTGCATACCAGCATGAGAGGATCATTGGAGGCTACTATGGAGGCTACCTGCCGTACGTGCTGACATAACAAAGGGGCATATATTCCACATAGTAAAAAAATGTACTACATTATTTTGCCAACTAGAAGCAGTTGAAATCAGCAGATGTCATTAAGTTTTAAAAATCAGAACCTCTGATTTTTTTTAGAACCTCGAATATTTTGTGAACAAAAATTCTTAAGCAGTAAAGAAGTTTAATTTATCAAATGTACTATATGATATATAGGTAATGTGCTTTAATTGTATTTTTTTTTTTTTTTTTTTTTTTAGACAGAGTCTCAGGCAGTCACCCTGGGTAGGGTGCTGTGGCATCACAGCTCACAGCAACCTCAAACTCTTGGGCTTAAGAGAGTCTCTTGCCTTAGCTGACTACAGGTGCCCACCACCAATGCCCAGCTATTTATTTTTTTGCAGTTTTTGGCCAGAGTTGGGTTTGGACCCACCACTTCTGGTATATGGGGCCCGTGCCCTACTCACTGAGCCACAGGCACTACCCAATGCTTGGCTATTTTTGTTGTTGTTGGAATGGTTGTTGTTTTATCTGGCCCAGGCTGGGTTCGAGCCCGCCAGTTTCAGTGTGTGTGGCCGGCACCCTACCCACTAAGCCACCAGCGTGGTCAATGTGTGTGTGTGTTTTTTTAGAGACAGAGTCTCATTTTGTTGCCCTCTGTAGAGGGCTGTAGTGTCACAGCTCACAGCAATCTCCAGCTCTTGGGCTTAGGTGATTCTCTTGCCTCAGCCTCCCGAGTAGCTGGGACTACAGGCATCCACCACAACGCCCAGCTATTTTTTTGTTGCAGTTTGGCCGGGGCTGGGTTTGAACTCACTACCCTCGGTGTATGGGGCCAGCACGCTACTCACTGAGCCACAGGCGCCACCCACATGTGTTTTATAATATAGTAGATAGCTGGAAAATTTGCCAATGAGATTTTTAAGTTATCTTTTGCCTTTGTTTGAATGTGTATAACTTTGTTTTGAATTCATTAGTGAGATTTATGAACAAGAATTATATTTAATGCTAATAATATGGCCTCTCCTTTATATTTCCTTATTTCTTCTCATCAGATCGTTCTGGAATAGAAAACGTCAACTCTGTGGAGGCTTTGCAGGAAACTCTCATCCGTGCCCTAAGGACCTTAATAATGAAAAACCATCCAAATGAGGCCTCTATTTTTACAAAACTACTTCTAAAGTTGCCAGATCTTCGATCTTTAAACAACATGCACTCTGAGGAGCTCTTGGCCTTTAAAGTTCACCCTTAAGGCCTTTGTTTATTTAAAGATGAACTGATGCTAACTGTACATTTTGTGCTAAAATGCTTATTTATATGTGTATACCTTATGTGGAGATAGAAAAGACCTTTAAGACACTACAAGATTGTAGGCTATCTCTGTAATCATGCCGTAGCTGTTTGGATTGAGAGCTCTTCAGCCATGATTAGACGTTGACCGCATCTCCCCAATAGACCAATCAGCTGTGTCGCACTTAAACTGGAGAAGTTACACTGAATTATAATCACACTGAATGTTAGACTTTTTCATCTGCCAAACCAAAAACCATTTCGATCTCCCTGTGGTATAAATATAACGCACAATTGCAAGTATATGAGGACTTAGAAATTAATCCTTTGTAGTAGAAATTCTGTTGAATGATGGAAATCTTGTTACCACCATAAGACTGTTTAGTTTGATAATTGGAAACTTGAGGAGTTAGGAGATCTCATGTCTGTATTTTACTCTGCCACTGTTAAAGGGTATGATCCTGGGCAGGTTACTTGGTTGTGGAAAATGAGAATCAATAATATTACCAATGCCCCTCACAGAGATACTAAAAAATGTCTGTAAAGCATATTTACCTCTTGGGAGATAGGCACTATGTAAATAAGGTAAAATTTTTATTATAATTATTCACAATAACATTCTTATTTCTAAGCATTTCTAGGAAATCATTTCACAGTCCACACCAACTATATATTATTCAGGGTTCCTGCCTATGTGTGGGGTATCCTCCTGATACACAAATATTCAAAGTTTATGGGTAAATCAGATACATAGTATGTGTACATAATATGTATGTGAATATAGTTAAATATATTTCTTCACAATATTTTAAACTGTGAAGAACTTTATCATACAATAAACTTAAAACAAGAGGTGTCAAAAGACCCAAATTAGGTGCATTATACCTGTTGATGATAATATAACCATTGCTTTAAAATGTTTAGACAGTAGAATATTGAATTTATGCTATATTTTTGTTTATTTAAGCAACACTTAATGTAAAAGTGCAACAGGCAGTTAAGCCCAAATTTTAAAAAGTATGTATTTTAGAGTTCATCTTTGGTAAAATCTTTGGTTCAAGGTACTAGTTGTTTAAAAGTTCATTTATATTGTTTTTTTTAGTGTGTGTGCTAAAAAAGGTTGCATTGTTGTCCTTTATACACATGCTGCAGCTTGATGCTAAAGAGTTTTGATTCTTTCTGGAGAACTAATGTTTAAGGAAACTGTGTTTAGTATGATGGCCTGTGTGCGTGCGTGTGTGGTTCTGAGTCCACTTCTTTTTTCCCCGAATAACAATACAGGGATTTTGTGAAAATAGATTTAATCTATAATTTGAAAAATCATTTAGTGTGTGACCTGCAGGCTTGGAAATGGTATAGTTAAAAACATTTCATCCACATTCCTAATAGTGGGGTTCATTAAATAGATAAGATCAGCCTCCGTATATGGCAGTAGGAGAAATAACCAAAGTTGAGGATTTTATGTATGTTTTTCCCTGGAAAATAGCAATTAATTGGATTTTCTTGTCAAAGGTTGCCTTCTATAAAATGCTTGGATTATATGAAATTGCAAAAATAAGAGTCTGCTTGACTGCACTAAGCCTGTTATTTTCATGATGTGTGAGCAGAATGCCCTATTTTGTAACCTTGTTTAACTTGTTGCTACTGGGACTTGAATTTCTGTGGCGCTAGTTAAGTAAGTTAAAAAAATTAAACCCTCTCGTTATTAAAGAGAAAAGGCAATGGTGATGTCTGTAATACAATATAAACCATAATTGTGATTTACCTTAGTAGGTATGACTTTTATGGGATATACGGTATAGTTTTTGTGAATTCTTTACATGATAGCATTGTCTTTTTATAATTTTTTTTCCTAAGATAAACAAATGCATAGTTTTCTTCTATGGGGGATAGAAACAGCTTTTGAAGTAATATTGAAAACCCCAAAGATCATGTTAATTGTTAATTTTTGCCTTTTGCATAAGCCTCTTTATAACATGTATCTTTAAAACAATTAAGTCTTTAGGAATGTGTAATCAGAACTGTTAGTATTGCTTATAAAACTTAGGTTCAATATGTACATGTATACATCACTATATAGATATATAGATTTGCATTTTGTCTTATAAAATTTTATTTGAATGAATTCTTCCTATAGGTAATGGGAAAAAAATTAACAGTTCGTATGCCCCTCATAGCATTTCTATATTTGAAAATAGCCCAATATGAAACTTCTGATTCTAAAATTAAACCAGCAGCCTATTACAAGCACATTCTTTGATTGAGTCATTGGTTATAAATCTACTAAATGCAGAGAAGACAACCAATTTAGGAAACTTCTGACTTGGTGGGACACTGTTGATTAATTAATGTACTGTACGAATTAAGTGATGCTTTAACTCTAATTTTATATTTTAAAGTTAAAATATGGGCATTATGTCAGCAAACTTCAGGGCATTATGTCAGCAAGCTAAAACATTTTTTTCCTGTGCTTTTTAACATATCTTTTTATATGATCTGAGAGAGGATTCAGGCTTTTCAAAAGAAATAGCTGAGGGAAAGGGGAAACATCTTGGGATGACTCTTAACCTTATGTTGATGGTTTAATTACAGATCAAAAATTAGAAGGAGATTTCAGTGGATTAAGTGTATAGCTTTCCTATCTGCATTTCAAGAAATTGCTGTTGTAACTTGATAAGAGATGATTTATTTTATGTAAACATCATTACAAAGCAAGGTGTAGAAGCTCAGCTAGATTTATTACAGTGCACGAGAGTAAATACCTATCTCAATTCTTTTCTTTTCCAATATAAAGTTTGCTGAATGTACAAGAAGAGTTTATCACTTAGGATATAGAATTTTTTTAGGGGTTGGGGGAGGGGCTCTGACAGGAAATTGTTACCAATAAATAAAGATTGACTTGATTTGATCCAGAAGGTAAAACTTGAAGTTATTCTTGAACTAACATGGAAAAGTAAAATGGCTATTGTTTTAAAAAATGATAAATACATTGTTGATAGGATATGAAGTTAAGTTTATTTTCTATAAACTGTAATTGAAGAGAACATGGATAATATCTTCATGTTTCTGAGAAGTAATCTGTACATGGGGGGAGGGGACAATAAATATTTCTAACCAAGTGTGGTAGTGTTTGGTGTCTGTCTGGTTGCTTTTGTAAGACTTAACTCACTACAAGTTATCTTTCCCCTGAGCATATCTCTTATGTAAAACTCAGAATTTGTGGGTGGTGCCTGTGGCTCAGTGGGTAGGACGCCGGCCCCATATACCGAGAGTGGCGGGTTCAAACCCAGCCCCGGCCAAACTGCAACAAAAAAATAGCCGGGCGTTGTGGTGGGCGCCTGTAGTCCCAGCTACTTGGGAGGCTGAGGCAAGAGAATCGCCTAAGCCCAGGAGTTGGAGGTTGCTGTGAACTGTGATGCCATAGCACTTTACCAAGGGCGATAAAGTAAGACTCTTTCTCTAAAAACAAACAAAAAAACCCCCCTCTGAGTTTGTTTAGAGATTCCAGCAAAGATTGTTGCTATTTTATAATGTTCTATAATGTCAACTGAATAATGGTTTGTTGTGTATAACCAGGTAATCTTTCTGGGCTGGAGATGGTGAGAGGGGAACCAGAAGGATACTTGATCTAGACTTGGCCATGAATGGGGTGAGGCTCTGCAGCAAGACCACCCCCTTTTCCCTTTCCAGCTGGTTGTACACACACTAGCAAAGTAAAGAGAGTTACTTAAATCTGCGTTACGAACAGTGTTTCTTAGAACAGTAATAGCCACTACTTTTCTGTGAATATTAATCGATCTTAGGTGGGAAAAATGGGCTCCTTGATTAAATAAAGTTGGAAATGCTGGGTTAAATAAGGTTACAGAGATATTTTTATGTAAGTCCTGTTCTCTATCTTATGTGCATCACAAATCCTTTAAGGAAGGGTTTAGTGGGCATCATTTTCACCAAACTTTATTCACTAACCCTCTCCCGCCTCCCACCTTTTCCCCCCTGTGCTGAGCACTTGGGATTCCTTGGAATGTGTGGTTTTAGCAGAAAAAAACTTTGTTAGCCTAATACCCACTTTGGGTGTTGATCAGGATGTTGATCAAATTCAGTGGATTATTTCACAGATTGCATTTTGTTTCCCCCCCTTTTTTGCATGGTCTAATAGAAAACATTGAGCTTTAAGTAAGTGTGTGGTTGATAGAAAACAAAAGGAGTTAAATTCCTTCTGAATTTTAGAAATAAACTGAGAACATGAGTACAGACAATCAGTTCACAAATCTGCCTTTAGTTTTTACACTCAGGCCTATGGTTAACATCTGTTATGTTTGATTTTGTCTGTCTGAAAGTTTGGGCAGAGGTATGGCATATGTTTTAGTAGCCACATCAGAGTTGCTCTTTACTATGTGAGAGTTGGTTGCTGCGGAGCGATTTTCAGACACCAGGGTATGAAATCCGTGTAGAATGACACTGAATGGAATGGATTTAGGAGCCCTGAAGGGAGGTCTTGGAGGAAGCTCCAAACCCCTCCAGACTCTTCAATGCGTGTGTAGGGGCATCCTCAGAATGTAGACGTTTCCCATATGTTTTACTATAAAAGTTACTGATGGGAGTGGGATCAGTGCTTTTTAAAAAAAACTCAAAACCCAAATCTACAGATGAATAAGGTGTTCCTGAAATTACTTTCTCCATTTTTCCTACTGGAGTCTACAGAGTCAAATATGATCTGCTAAAATCTCTGAGGTAAGTTCTATTGTTTTTTCTTTTTCTTTTTTTAACTATTTTCTCATTTTTCTTTGAACAGCTTATCCATACCCCAAGCAGTTTCCCTCCTCTTTGATTGCTTTGCTTGTAAATTTTCATCTGTTTCCTACTCCTACAGTAGCCATTTAATTTCCTGTTCCAAGTTCTGCAGTTAAATGCAAGTAGGGTAGTTTCCAAAGTGCGGAAAGCACCTTCTTTCATTCTCTCTTGATTAACTTTTTGCTCCCTTCAGTGGCTGTTCATTTGCTAAGCTGTTTGATCTGACAAGATTTTTAAGGAAAAGCGTAATCATTTAGTCATTTATTAATTGCACATTTACTGAATATGTATGAGGATTTCTTAATTTTTATTTTTTTTTGAGACGGAGTCTAACTATGTTGCCCTGGGTAGAGTGCTATGGCATCACAGCTCACAGCAACCTCAAACTCTTGGGCTTAAGTGATTCTCTTGCCTCAGCCTCACAAGTAGCTGGGACTATAGGTGCCTGCCACAACACCTGGCTATTTTTTTGTTGCAGCTGTCGTTTAGCAATCCCGGGCTGTGTTTGAACCTTCCATCCCTGGTGTATGTATGTGGCCAGTGCCATAACCACTGAGCTATGGGCACCGAGCTAGGATTTATTTTTTTAATCCAAATGCAAAATGAGGATCTGTGGAATTTGTTTAGGTAGTGTTTGGGCAGTTGTATGCACAGTGAGTACGATGGCTACCAGTCACAGTGACCACCACTCACAGCATCTTGAAGAAGAATCGCCAGGCCCTGCTATTCTAAACCATTGTGTGCTGAAGCTGGTTTGTAAGGGCTTGTGAGATCTGATTGTTAGTTTCCAGGAATTCAGCGAGTCAGTTGTTAGAAACACAATCATTATTAAAAATTAAACTATATAAGCTTCACATGAAGTAAATTGTATTTTAAGAAGGTAGTACTCAAAATTTATCACTCTAATTATTTTACTGTTTTATGTTTTTGAGGTTAAATACCTTAATTTTTATCTGTATGGTGGAAATACTTTATAAGGGTGCACTCCTGCTAGAGATGGCACATTGGTAGCTCAGAATTGGCTAGGATGGGGCTATTTATACTATGGAAATCTGCAAATACTATAAAAATCATAGTTTGATTTACTGTTCTGTCCAGGGGTGTCTAACCTTTCTTCTTTCCTGCCACACATTGGAAGAATAAGAGTTGTATTGGGCCACACTTTAACTACACAAACTCTAATGAAAGCTGATGAGCAAAAGAAAAGGCCTGTGAAATACCTTTTGAGATATTGAAAACCACAGATGGGCAAAACAGGCCTCAAATAATCTGCTTGTGGCCCAAAACTGCAGGTTGGAGATCCCTGCATGGTTATAGTGAAAATGTTAATACAGATTAAGCGTAAAAGTATGTCAGGTCTGTAGCCATTACATTGTGAATAGCATAGAAAATTGAAGAAATAGTCTAGCATTTGAAGATTATCTGATTCAGCAAAGATGTCACAAAGGTCACTGATAAATTCTGACATAGCTTTTGCTTTATTTTTGTTCTATTAATTAATATACAGAGTTGTATTTGTCAGATGCAACTTTGGCAAAAATCAAGTATACCACATTCTGTGAGAATTAATTGCTTATATGGAATTTACAATAAAGAGTATTGTATATTTTATAATTGCGTGCTATATATATTTTCAGTAAAAGTAATGACAAATGCATACACACATTCTAAACATTTACCAGTGCCCCATTATTTTCTTTCTTTTTGGGGGGTGGGGGACAGAGTCTCAAGCTGTCACCCTGGGTAGAGTGCCATGGCGTTACAGCTCACAGGAACCTCCAACTCCTGGGCTTAAGCGATTCTCTTGCCTCAGCCTCCCAAGTAGCTGGGATTACAGGTTTCTGCCACAACACCTGGCTATTTTTTGGTTGTAGTTGTCATTGTTTGGTGGGCCTGGGCTGGATTTGAATCTGCCAGCTCTCATGTATGTGATTGGCACCTTAGTTGCTTGAGCTACAGGCACCGAGCTGTTCTTTTTTCTTTTTTATTAAGAGACAGAGTCTCACTTTGTCGCCCCAGTAGAGTGCTGTGGCGTCACAGCTCACAGCAACCTCCAGCTCTTGGGCTTAGGTGATTCTCTTGCCTCAGCCTCCCAAGTAGCTGGGACTATAGGCGCCTGCCACAATGCCCGGCTATTTTTTATTGCAGTTAGGCTAAGGCCAGGTTTGAACCTGCCACCCTTGACATAAGGGGCTGGTGCCCTACTCACGGAGCCAAAGGCACTGCTCCCCTCCCCCCCACTATTTTCATTTAGTTCATTTGCTGTCAACCCCAAGGAGCAATTCTGCTTTCCAGATACAGAAAGTAAGGCTCAGAGAGTTCAACTTACTCAAGGGTACACAGCTACTAAGTCATGAGTCAGGCTATAAACCCAGCATGTTGGCCCCAGAGCCTGCTCTTAACTGTAATAATAAGTGGAGTTGGGGTCTCTTCCTTGGAAGAGTGGTTTTAAGTCTATTTTGCTCCGTATGTATGTAGGGATAATACTCATTTTATGAGACTGTTTGGGAATGGGTAAAGGGGAAGATTTGGATGTTAGTCAAGTCAGTATAGAGGAGAAGTTTAATGTGGTCCCCCCACAAAATCCTAAAGAAATGTTTCTCTTATATGTAATCAAAGACTCTTTATAAACAGCGAAGGCCTGTACAGACATTAAGTAATTGGTTTTATTTTTTAAGACAGAGTCTCACTTTCTCATCCTTGGTAAAGTGCTGTGGCATCATAGCTCACAGCAACCTTAAACTTCTGAGCTCAAGCAATCATCTTGCCTCAGCTTCCCAAGTAGCTGGAACTACAGGCGTCTGCCACAATGCCTGTCTATTTTTATAGAGATGGGTTTTGCTCTTGCTCAGACTGGTCTCCAACTCCTGAGCTCAGGCAATCTACCCACCTCAGCCTCCCAGAGTGCTAGGATTATAGGTGTGAGTCAGTTGGCTCAGCTGGTAATTGATTTTTTCTTCACAAATTTGAATAAGGTATTAAGAAGAGGGGCCTCTAAGAGGTGATTATGCCATGAAGCCTCCACGCTGAGCCTCCATGCTCACAAGTAGATTAATGCCCTTATCACAGGATTTCTGATAAAAAGGGTGCATTTGGCCCGATTTCCTGTCTTGGGTGTTTGCTTGCCCTTCTGCGCTGTTACGACGCCTTCACCAGATGTGGCTCTTCAGTCTTGGACTTCCCAGTCTTCAGATCTGGGAACCAAATAAACTTTTCTTTCTAACTTAGTCAGTGTTATTTTGTTATAGGGCAGAAAATGGACCGAGGCAGTTATCCTGTATAAGGCTTTCTTACTCAGCATAATGTTTTTGAGATTTGTCCATGTCATTCATGTATTGGCAGTTCCTTTTTTTTTTTTTTTTTTTGAGACAGTCTCCCTATGTCACCCTCAGCCTCCTGAATAGCTGGGATTACAGGCGCCTACCACAACGCTCGGCTATTCTTGTTGTTGTCATTATTGTTTAGCAGGCCTGGGCTGGGTTTAAACACACCAGTCCTGGTGCATGTGGCCGGCGCCCTAACCACTGGACTATAGGCACTGAGCCTGGCAGTTCCTTTTTATTGCAAAATAATATTCTGTGTTTGGATGTACAATGCTTTATTTATCCATTCTCCCAGTGAATGGACACCTGTGCAGTTTCCCGTTTGTGGTTTCTGGATAAAGCTCTTAGGAACACCTCTTTGTACTTGTACTTGCACTATATTGTGACTTGACCCTGGGGTGGAATCTATGCTAAGTTCTTCCTTCCTTCCTTCCTTTTCTTTCTGTGGGTGCAAAGTACACAGCTCTACACTTACTTGTGGTCCCAGGCCTTTTACAAGAAGTCTGAGACAGGGCTTACTGGATGAAGACTTACTACCTTGCTTTCCTACATATATTTCTGAATTGCTTAATTCTCTTTGCTGCTTTTGTGTTGTGTATGTATAGTGGGAGAAGTCTGGGGCCACAGGAGAGGCTTGACATGGAAACACCCTCAGAAACTTGTTTGTTTCTTCTTTTCTGAGAGCTTTTCAAAAGGAAAAAGAAATAGCCCTGATTCATTCAAACATAACTAAAGATTGTAGGTGTTTGTATTTTTAAGCATTCAAAGCGAGACTGCAATAAGCAGATAATTGTCATTGAGAGGTATCACAATTTATTTGCTAGGGATTTTCTACTGTGGATTTTTCATTTAATAGACAGCAGAATTACAAGTTGCTATGGAAACCTATCCATTGCCAATGCTGTCTGGGTCTTAAAGACACAGAAAACTCATTTGGTTTTGTTCCATAGAGCTGACATTGTTATAAAACAGAGCAGAATGCTGAATTAGACCAGACATCCTGCTCTCGCCTCTTTCCCCTTTCCTCCCCTCTGTGGTTTCTGTGTTTACCAGGGCCCTGAATAGCCCAGTGTTAGAAATTGTATAATTTGGTCTCTGGAGTTGTTTCAAGAAAACAAGCACATCGCTGCCTCCCATGGATGCAGTTTTGTTACTTTTGTAGGTAACATATTGTGGGGGTTAAGCGGCTTTGGGGACGGTTGGCATATATGTAGTTGTTAAGCTCCGGCTCAAATCCAAGGTTTGACAAATGATAAACTTCCGATAGTTCTGTGTCCTTATTTCTATCACTCTCTGGGACATCAGGAGAAGGCTCCAGAGCAGTGGTTCTCAACCTTCCTAATGCCGCAAGCCTTTAATACAGTTCCTGTGGGTCATGAACAACAGGTTGAGAACGACTGCTCCAGAGGAATAGAACACTGATTCTCTAGACATTTCCAATTTGAGGGGAGCCAGAAAGGCCTGGCAGATCTGGGGATCCATCCTTGGTTATGCCAAGGAATTTAATTAGCAGGCTAAGCTTGAGGAAACACCGGAAATTCTGGCAACTGCTCTAAATGGGTTTTCTCACCCTCTGAGCTTTGCCCACAGCCACTGAATGCATTATGCTGCAAAGCTAATTGTATAAGATCTTAAGAGCCAAGGGAAGATGGATTCGTCTCATAAACTAATTTCAGTGCATAATTTGGGCCCAGTTGCAATATACAGTCATGTGTGGCTTAACTAGATGGGGGTATATTCTGAGAAATGTGCTGTTAGGCAGTTTTGTCTTGTATGCACCAACATCAGACTATGTCCTTGCACACACCTACGTGGTACAGCCTGCCACACACCTAGGCTGTGTGGTATGGCCTGTTGCTCCTGGGCTGCAGCCCTGCACAGCATGTTACTGTACTGAGTATTGTAGTCAACTGTGTCACAATGGCAAGGATTTGTGTATCTAAACATATCTAAATATAGCAAAGGTATAGTAAAAATATGACACTAATCTCACACAAACACTGTTGTATATGCAGTCTGTCACTGACGGAAACATCATTTTGTGGCTCAGGACTGTACTTTCTAGGAGGCGTGGTTGAAAAGTTAAAGAAAAAAAACTGACCTTCAACTGCAGAAATTGCAATTGCCCCAAGTTTACTGTCTATGGAAGTTTAAGTTTTACTGGGATATATTTATTTGCAATCTCACCTAACTCATCAGGCTTTACCATTGCTCAGTGCTAATTTTTCTGGCTGCTTTAAGGAAGCAGAGAACTCCCTTTTTGGAATAAGAAATGTTTTATTTCATTTGGAAGGTGGGATATGCTAATGAAACATTGGTTGTCCATCCTGACGTTGGAGTGATTTTAGTTTTATCTTGTGGTTTCTTTGAGAACTC
Source organism: Loris lydekkerianus (assembly GCA_963574355.1). Taxonomy (NCBI): domain Eukaryota; kingdom Metazoa; phylum Chordata; class Mammalia; order Primates; family Lorisidae; genus Loris; species Loris lydekkerianus. Next base: position 34,257 of record CAUYPK010084588.1, read on the forward strand.
AGGGTAATCCCAGAACTTCTCAGGTAACGTAACCACATTTATAAAATAGATAATAACAACAGAGATTTAGAGTACGGAAGGACCTAGAGGTTGCCTTTTGCCACAGTTCTCAGATTTCTTTTTCACCAGTATTCGTGTGATGGCTATTGTAGTTCTGGTCCTCTCAAAGTCAACTTGGGGACAAGCAGCTGAGTGCCGGGAAGCGACTCCAGGAAGCAGAAGTGATGGAGAGATGGCCTGAGGGGGAGAGGAAAGCCAGTGCTGGCCGCCTAGTGAGCTGGCTGCCACTAAGGGCACCTGGGCTGGGTCACTTGAATGTGCCTCAGAATTGTGCCATCAATGGAGGAGGGAGTTGGGGTCTTATTGGCTCAGGGTTACCCCTGAGGGCTGAGCTAGTTCCCACATACTGAGGAAAGCCCTCAGGCTGAGAAACAGAGACCATGTATTCAGTCTGTCTGAACTTGAGACTGGAGTTGCCCCAAACGTGGCTGCGGGAGAATTCCTACAGGGATTGCCCCGAACTGTCCTGAGATGGGGCTGGTTGGGATTCCAAAGAAAGAGGCGCTAAATGCCCCAGTGATCAGATCAAAGCATTTATCAGAACTTCTGTACGAAGGGGGAGCCTGTCCTCCTGGTGGACATGAGACAAGAGAGCCAGCCAGGTAGGTCGGTTATGGGGGTTCGGGGTATGGAGTTTGTGTAAGGGTTTAAGCCAGGGATTCAGTTCAGGGCTCGGAGTTGATTTCTCTATGTTTCACATATGTTTGTTATTTCTGTGTTTCTGGCAACAACCTAAACAAATTTACCAGTGTCTGGGATATTCAAAGCTCAATTTGGGTTTAAGACTGTAGGGAAAAATACGCAGATGGCTACCTCACAGCTAGCAGTCAAGGCGCTCATGTTCTCAGCCAGGACCAAGGACAAATAGGAGAGAAGTGGGGGCTCCAACCCTGGGCACCTGGCCTGGGAAGCTGCTGGCAGCCCTAGGAACTGTCCACAGCAGTTTCAGGAGAACTCAGACAGTACCCCAAGAATACTTCTGGTTCCATCACACACTTCTGTGGGAGCGTCTGCAGATAGTGTGCTGGTCTTAAAAATCTCACGATGGGGCTCGGCGCCTGTGGCTCAGGCGGCTAAGGCGCCAGCCACATACACCTGAGCTGGCGGGTTCGAATCCAACTGGGGCCCGCCAAACAACGACGGCTGCAATCAAAAAATAGCTGGGTGTTGTGGCTGGCACCTGTAGTCCCAGTTACTTGGGAGGCAGAGGCAGGAGAATCACTTAAGCCCAGGAGTTGGAGGTTGCTGTGAGCTTTGATGCCACAGCACTCTACCCAGGGTGACAGCTTGAGGCTCTGTCTCAAAAAAAAAAAAAAAAAAAAAAAAAAATCTCACTATGGGTTCCTGACACACCCTAATGGGAATCAGGAGATCGTTAGTTTCTTTCCTTGGATCTAGGCAGGTTTATGACTGCTTTCACCAAGGACAAAAGTGATCTACATGACTTTCAAGGCTAGGTCATAAAAAACCACGCAACTTCTTCAGTTGCTGGGACACTTGCCTTTGGAGCTTTCATGTGCTGTGTCAGAAGTCCAACTACCCTGAGGCAGCTCTGTTGCAAAGGTCATGGGTAGGTTGTCTGGTCAGCAGCCCCAGATGCCAGCCATGTGAAGGAACCATCACAATGTCTGAACCTTCAAGTACCCACAGCCCCAGCCAACATCTGACAGCAACCAAAAATGAGAACTGTTGGTCAAGTAGTTCCTGAATTCCTGACCCACAGAATCTGCAAGCAAAATAAAATAATGGCTATCTTGCACTTCTAAGTTTGAAGTACTGTGCTACATAGTAAGAGTAACTAGGACATTTAGACACAATTTCTAAGACCTTGGTGGTAATCTTAAATTTCCTCCTGAATCACAAAAATACTGATAAGTGTGGAATTTTTTAGGAATAATCTCTAATCCATTGTAATTTCATATGTGAAAAATAAGGTATTGAAAAGTCTTTTTTTTTTTTAAATTAATTAATTAATTAATTAATTTTTTTATTGTGGAGAAGGGGCAGGGAAAGAAGGAGGGGGAAGAGGTGCGTGACAGGGTTGGGCCAGTGGCATGGTACCACATTGGCTGTATCTAGGTAGAGGCAATTTCAGGCCAGGCCTTGCTGAGTCGTTGCTACGTGGAAGTAGCTCGATGGATCTACTTCTAGTCAGGCTCG
>CAUYPK010084589.1:0-17778 GCA_963574355.1 Loris lydekkerianus
CAAGTGCCAATCGATCCACGAATGGATTAATAAATTTTGGTATATGTACACCATGTAATATTATGCAGCCTTAAATAATGTTGGAGACTTTACCTCTTTCATGTTTACATGGATGGAGCTGGAACATATTCTTCTTAGTAAAGTATCTCAGAAATGGAAGAAAAAGTACCCAATGTACTCAGCCCTACGATGAAACTAATTTAGAGCTTTCACATGAAAGCTATGACCCAGTTGCAACCTAAGAATAGGGGGAAGGGGAAAAGGGAGGGAAAGGAGGGGGCAGGTGGGTAGAGGGAGGGGTATTGGTGGGATTACACCTGTGGTGCATCTTACAAGGGTATATGCGAAACTTAGTAAATGTGGAATGTAAATGTCTTGGCACAGTAACTTAGAAAATGCCAGGAAGGCTATGTTAACCATTGTGATGAAAATGTGTCAAATAGTCTATGAAGCTAGTGTATGATGCCCCATGATCATATCAATGTACACAGCTGTGATTTAATTTAAAAAAAAAGAAAGAAAGAAAAGAAATGAAAAAGGGGAAATAATAAGAGATATCACAGAGATGCAAGAGATTATTTCTGACTACTATAATAAACTCTATGGCCATAAATTTAACAAAGGGGAGAAAATGAACCAATACCTTGAATCATACCATCTCCCTAGACTTAACCAGGAAGAAATAGATCTCTTCAACGGACCAATATCAAGCACTGAGATTACAGAAACAATAAAAAATCCTCAAACTTAAAAAAAAAAGCCCTGAACCAGATGGCTTCATACAAGAATTCGATTGAACTTTCAAAAATGAGCTTGTACCTATGCTGCAGAGCCTATTTCAAAATATTGAGATGGAAGGAAACTTCCCCAACATGTTTTATGAAGCAATATCATGCTGATACCAAAACCAAGAACCAACTTGATACCAAAACCAACTTGAAAAGAGAACTACAGACCAATTTCACTAATAAATATTGATGCAAAGATACTCAATAAAATATTAGCCAATAGATTACAGCTATACATTAAAAAAAAAATGTACATCATGATCAAGTAGGCTTCATCCCAGGGATGCAAGGCTGGTTTAATATACACAAAACCATAATTATAATTCACAATATTAAAAGAAGCAAAACCAAAGACCATATGATACTTTCAGTACATTCAGAAAAAGCATTTGATAAAATTCAGCATCCTTTTCTAACAAAAATACTTAGGAATATAAGTATAGGTGGCACATTTCTTAAAATGATTGAAGCCATCTATAACAAACCCACAGCTAATATTATACTGAATGAAGTAAAACTGAAATCTTTTCCCCCTAGAACAGGAATGAGATAAGCGTGTCCTTTATCACCACTACTATTAAACATAGATCTAGAATTTCTAGCTAATGCAATCAGGCAAGAAAAGAATATAAAAGTCATCTAAATGGGGGCAGAGGAGGTTAAACTCTTGCTCTTTGCCAACAATATGATCTTATACTTAGAGAATCCCAGAGACTCAACCACAAGACTCCTTGAAGTGATCAAGTAATACAATAATATCTCAGGGTATAAAATCAGTGTTCATGTATCAATAGTCTTTGTATATGCCAATAACAGCTAAGTTGAGAAGCTAATCAAAGAAACAACTCTCTTCACAATAGTTTCAAAGAAAATGAAATACCCAGAAACATACTTAACAAAAGAGGTGAAGGTCCTCTACAAAGAGAATTATGAAACCCTAAGAAAAGAAGTAGCAGAAGATATAACCAATGGAAGAACATACCAGCTCTTGGCTGGGAAAAATAAACTTAGTTAAAATGTTCGTACTACCCAAAGCAATCCATAGATTCAATGCAATCCCCATTAAAAAACCAACATCATACTTTCATGAACTGGAAAAAAAAGTTCTTTGTATGAAACCAGAAAAAACCTGCATAGCCAAGGCAATTCTTAGTAATAAAACATCACTCTACCAGACTTTAGGTTGTATTATAAGTCCACAGTGATCAAAACAGCATGGTGTTGGCACAAAAATAGAGACATAGACATATGGAACCAAATAGAAAACTAAGAGATAAAACTAGTTTCTAGTTGACAAATGATCTCTGATAAACCAAACAAAAGCATATACTAGGGAGAAGAATCCCTAGTCAATAAATGTTGCTTGGAGAACTGAGTAACCACATGTAAAAACTGAAATTCGACCTGCACCTTTCATCACTTACAAAAATCGATGAAAAATGGATAAAAGATTTAAATCTAGGACATGAAATAATAAAAATCCTAGAAGAAAGTATGGGGAAAACTCTTGAGGATATCAGCCTGGGGAAAGATTTTATGAAGAAGCCTTCAGCAGCAATTACAACAACAAAAATAAACAAATGGGACTTAATTAGACTGAAAATCTTTTGTATAGCTAAGGACACAGCAGTTAAAGCAAATATACAACCTTCAGAATGGGAAAAGATATTTGTGTATTACTAATTTGACAAAAGCTTGATAACTAGGATCTATAGAGAACTCAAATTAGTCAACAAAAAAGAGCAAACAATCCCATCTATCACTGGGCAAAAGACATACACAGAACCTTCTCTGAGGAAGATAGACAAATGGCTAACAAACATACAAAAAAATGCTCATCATTCCTGATCATCAGAATGTAAATCAGAAATTACAACAGAAATGTAAATCAAAACCACCCTGAGATATCACTTAACCCCAGCAAAAATAGCCCACATTGCAAAGTCCCAGAGTTGCAGATACTTGCACAGGTGTGGAGAGAGAGGGACACCTTTACACTGTTGGTAGGAATGCAAACTAATACAACTTCTTTGGAAAGAAGTATAAAGTCATCAAAGAACTTAAATTAGACACACACACACACACACACACCCATTTAACCCCACGATCCCACTACTAGGAATCTACCCAAAAGGAAAAAAAAAAAAAATTCATTATACATAAAGATATTTGCACTAGATTGTTTATCACAGCTTAATTTATAATTGCCAAGATGTAAAAACAACCTAAATACCCATCAATTCAGATATGGATTAAGAAGCTGTGGTGTATATGTATATACGTGTTCAGACATAAGAAAAGATGGAGACTTTACATCTTTTATATTAACCTGGATGGAGCTGGAACACATTCTTCCTAGTAAAATATCACAAGAATGAAAAAACAAGTATCCAATGTGCTCAATTTTATTATGAAGCCAGTGGATAATTTAACACATGCCCACATAGGAGAAAAACTTAATTCTATTCAAGTCAAGAGAGGGGTATTGGAGGGCGGGTGGTAGGGTTTGGTGTACTCCACTTAAAGGCCACAGGGAATGGGTGAATGGCACACCTTTTGGGTGCAGGACACAACTAAAGGAGGGACCCTACCTAACAAATTCAAAATTGTGACCTGATTGTTTATACCCTCACAATAACCTGAAATTAAAAAGAAAATACAGGGGTGACGCCTGTGGCTCAAAGGAGTAGGGCGCCGGCCCCATATACCAGAGGTGACTGGTTCAAACTCAGCCCTGGCCAAAAATGCAAAAAAAAAAAATAGAAAGCTGACAATAGAGCAATAATTTAAAAAATCAATATTTACTTACTAGTGCATGTATTCCTTGCAACAACCTTGTTAGATCAGAAAAATCAATCTCATTCCATAGACATACTCTCTAAGAGGTTAAGAAACTTGGTAAAGGCCACCCAGCTGGTAAAGGACAGGACACTCAAATCTAGGTACACCTGTCTGCCGTATCATTGTGCTGCTCACTACTCTACACAGCCTCTTTCTCCCTAGACCTGTGATTAGTGTTTGTCTTTTTTGTGTGTTGACAAGAGACCCAGACTGGGTAATTTATAAACCATAGAAATTTAGTCCTCACAATTCTGGAGGCTGGAAAATCAATCAACTCACCAATATTTGGTGTCTATGAAGGCTTGGTCTCCACTTTCAAAATGATGTTTTGTTGCATCCACCAGAGAGGATGAATGCCAGTCTTCACATGGCAGAGAGTAGAAGAAAAGGGTCTATGCTAGTTCCCTCCTGCCCTCTTACAAGGTGCTAAACCATGCAGAGCCCTGATGGCTAAAGAACTTCCCAAAAGGCCCCACTACAATGGGGATTGCTTCAATACACGATTTTTGAGGGACTCATTCAGACCACAGCAATTTTCTTATAGCTACTCATTGATATTTCCTGCTCTTCTTCTAGGCACAGTGGAGGAATGCACTTGCCCTTGATGTTAGGCACACATGTAATTTGCTTCAGCCAAAGAAACACATATAAGAAACAATATGTGTCACATCCAGACAGAAGCCTGGAAGAACCAGTGTATGATTTTTTCTTCCCTCCCCCAACGATCAGAGACATTCTAGGTGGTGCAGCTCTATTTAGCCTGCATCCCTGAGAAAGGACAACATGAAGTAGAGTATACTCAGCCAACATGCAGTGAACCTGTAATGTGAGTCAAAAATGAACTTTGATTTAAGCCACCAATATTTGGGCTTGTTATTGTAGCATAACCTAGTCATAGGACTATCCTGACACAGCTACAGAGGGTCTTTCCTTTATAGCAGCTAGGAGATCATCTTATCCAGTAAGCCACACAAGTTCTTCCTTTTTCTATTTGCCCAAATGCTGTCCATCTTTCACAGAGCAGCTAAAATCCCACCTGCCCAAAAAGCTTTCCTTAACTCCCACAGCTGGCATCAATCCTTACCCTTTGTTATCATGAGCCCACTCACAGTCAACATCATATAAATTAGGATAGAACAACATTGCACATAAGATATCTCCTTACATGTTTGTTTTAACTTGTTCCTTTCTTTAGAACATGTCAGCTGTCCAATTAAACGATCCAATTAAATGACCAATTAAATAAATTAAGTTATTATAGTACATATTTCTACAGCCTCTAACAGAATGGCCAGAACATTGGCAAATATCGCATAGAGACCCCAATAAGTAATTATGACATCGAACTTTCCTAAAAGAGAAATACCTGGAAGAGGGATGACAGGACAAAGTGAGCAGTAACTTTGACCATTCCATTCCCCGTGTACCTGGGCAGATTTGGCTGGTAGAATACTCACTCTTCTATATCGAGGAGGGAAAGAGTTAAAATTTAGTAGACAGCTAAATATCCTGAGACAGCTAACATCTTTGGAGGTTATATTTCTCATTAATATAAAAGAGTTAATTATATATCTTGGAAATTCTATTCATGCCAAATCTTTTAGGGTTAAGTCATGCATGATCCATTTATATTCAAGCATCAGCCCTGACTGTGTCTGTTCTGGCAGGCCTGTCTTATGTGCCTGCCCTAAGGATCCATGAGAGCTTTAGGAAGCTGCTCTCACAGTGGAACATTTTGCTGAGAAGATGACCTACACTGCAAAATACTTTATATAACCAAAGGCAAGGCATAAATATTTTATAGCACAGAGTCCATGAAAACACATCTTCATTTCTGTAATGTGCTATCTCAGGACATATCACTGGGGGAACAGGACTTGCCTGAAAGATTCAATAGCTCCAGTTTTCCTAAGCTCATTAGGATACTCTAGAGAAGGGGCACAACAAATAATTCTATATCTCGGTCACTCATGGGCTAGTTAGTGTGGACTGACCACACAAAAGCAAGCCTTTCTACCTCACAAAAAAGCCACCTTGTGTTTGTAAAGCACATTTAACAAGGAATCAGACAGCATCAGCTGGCAAGAGCCTTCGAAAGTCATCCATTTTCTCTGAATGAGAGAGGAGGACCAGAGAGATTATGTGAATTCCCCAAAGCAACACAGTAAGTTGGAGGTTAGACTCACAGTCCCTTCCCTTTTTCTGCCATAACCAAATTAAAAAAAAAAAAAAAAGGAACCTACTGGTAAAGTGAGGACTATAAAGCCAACCACTGATTAAACTTACATTCTCAACTTCACATTAAAGCATCATGTTACCATTGTGGCTTTCAGTGGTGCTGTGTGTAAATTTCTGCAAATAACTTCATATTTCTCATTAATAATACATGTTTCCACAAATACCAAGCCTCCTGGAATCTTCTCTTGGCATTCAGACATTAGCAGCTCCTACCATTAATGTGTCAATGAGAAAATGATTTCCTGGTAAGTGCTCTATAGTGATGAAGTAGATTAAATTCCATTTTCACACCATTTGTTTCCTTCACTAATCTCCTACTTTGTTCCAAATTTGTTATACACACCCAGATCTCTTGAGCCAAGATGTCACTACACTGTGTAATTAAATTCTAAAATTAATAGCAAGCCCTTTCTGACCTTTGTGATTCAGAAAGTCCTTCAAAACTTCAACAGGACAACTAGAAAATTCTCGTGAGTTTCCAGGGGGACTAACAATAGCTTTGTTATCCCTTTGTCAAACCAAAGCATACAAAGAAAGGATTCACTTTTCACTTACTATCTGAGGCTTCTTTTATGCCTCCTCACCAAGGACTGTAGATTTGAGGAACTCACTATACAACCCTGTTTTCAAATGTTCCTTTCAAATGTGTTTTGAATTGTTCAGAGATGAGAGAAGAGGGGTGGCCCCTTTAGAGGTGAGCCTAGGCAGAAGCCCACTAAAAGGAAAGCTGAAATCACAGAGCATCTGCACAATGATGTTGCTAGCTCTGGAAGGAGGAGGGATCAAGTGATAAATAATGTAGCCGCCTGACAAATCCTAATTTAGGAAAAAAAAAATAAGTCAAGCATTCATCTGAAAATATTATTTACCAAGTATTCGCCCACCCAGCACAGCCTCTCCTAACTTCCCACTAAAGACTACAATGGCCCTGGGAAATGCCAAAACTCTCAGCAACAAAAATCAGATGGGTGGTCAATCTAATCCCAGAATCCAAAAAGAGTCCCCTAGTATGTATTAAGTTTCTATTGTGCCATATGCAGGATTCACTTCTATGAGACAAGACTTGAAGAAGAGTGAGAAGAGAGGGGGATGCTGAAAACATGCAGAACTACACTGCGCCTCATCCGGTCCTCACTGTGTGGAAACCCAGGGTGAATGTGGACCAGAAAACCGTGTAGATGCTGGCTGCCCTTCACGGAGCCACAGGGTGGCCTTCTCACAACTCTCTATGGCCCCTTCAGAAACACTGACTTTCTATATTCCCCTTCAAAAACAAAGACTTTCAGTATCACCCTCAATTTAATACAGAAGTTACCGGCGGCATGTTGCCTCCTGGGAAGTCTGTGCAAGTAAAGTAGGGCTCTGGGGCTGGAAATCTTGGTTTTCTTTGTGCAATCACTGTTCTGAAGCAGCAATTTATATGCCAGTGAATGTAGAGTGTCTCGGGAGCTGAGCTGCTTGTTAGACATGGGGATTTTCGCTCACAGAGGTGCACCCTTCAGCACCCCTCCCCCCTCTGAAGATATGAGGAACGTTAACGAGCAACCAGATGGACGCAGAGAATGGTCAAGGGCTGGTAAATCGACTGAGCCTGTCCCTTGGCAAACTCTGAGTCTATGTAGATCATAGATCTTGCCTTATTCAAAGAAGACAGATAATAAATATCACAGGGTCCATCGGGAAACACAGCCAGACGAGAGCGAGGCACAGTGTCTTGAGGACTAAGAGATTGAATGTACTTCTGAAAATATTTTACCCAAGGATAATAAAAGAAGAGCTGAAATGTAAAAGGATACAAGGCAAGCCTTCTATGAAAAAGACAGCATGCAAAGAAGACAACAAAATGATAAGAAGAGAAAGGTAAGATAATGAAAGACTTCCCCAAACCACAAGCAATAATACATTCGCAGGGACAGCATTAAAATAAAATGATGAAAATGTGTCAAACGGTCTATGAAACTAGTGTGTGGTGCCCCATGATTACATTAATGTGCACCGCTATGATTTAATAAAAAAAAAAAGAATAAAATAAAGTAACTTTTTCAAAAAAATAAAAAAAAAAAAAAATGAAATTCAAATAAATGAATCACAGAATTAACTTGAGATTCTTCCTCAAAATGTAATGGACAGAGATGAAAACAATGTGGGTTAATATAGAAGAAAAATGGAAAAGAAAAAAGGAAAAGAGATAATTAGTGTTTCTGAAGGAAATATGAGAATAAATCAAACAAAAGCAAGAATAAAGAATAAAGAGAAACTGTATTAGGCTGAAGAAATATGGATATTGTGTATTCTGTTTGAAAGGATTCATCATGAATCAGGAAAAAAGTCAATGCAAAGAGACATTTTACCTATATTTTTTTTTGTAATTTTTAATAAATATATGAACAAAAAATTATTCAAACATCCACATATGAAGGAACAGTACCTATTGAAGAAAAAAATGAGTCATAACACTAATTAAAGAAAATAATTAAATAGGATCAATAGAGTTTTAAGGGTAAAAGCCCATTTGGTGTTAATGTATAAATACGATATAAAATTATTCTCATGTATACCAAGGCTAAAGGCTTTGTGCCAGCTCTCAAACAACAGCAGTCATCAAAACAAAGTCCCAATCCTACATCGTGCTCCCCAAATGACTTAAAGGTGCTAAAAAATGTAAAATAGAAATGTATAAAAGTGAGTAAAAGTTCCAAATATGCAGCTTCTAGAAGAAATGACTTAAATATAAGAATAGTGAGAGGTTGAAAGTAAAGGGGGAATAAAGAGCCCACTTAAGATAACAGGAAATGATAAACTCTATGGAGCTAGAGAAGGCTGCCTGAAAGATTAGCCAAATTCATATAATATATTTTTAACCTTCTGTAAGCCAAGCAAAAACCATCGGCAGGCAAGAACCAGCACACCAGTAACCACACAGTAACTAGCTAACTCTCTTCTTATTTAAACCTAGAGAATAAACAATTTCTATCCTGGAAGTCTAGGTTTCAACTGGTTGGCAGATACATATTTTTATCTTAAAGAAACTGTGAATCTTAATTTTAAGCATAATGAAAACTATATTTAAATATAAAATAAACACAAAGATTTACAGTACAGTTTTATGGATTTTACAGATGTACCCAGGTAACCACCATTCTAGTTGAGATTTAGATGAGAAGAACTTAAAATATTTACTCTCTGACTCTACAGAAAGTTTGCTGACCCCTGATTTAGACAATCACCATTGCACTAGAAGATTCTTTTATGCCCCCTTATAATAAATTTTTTACACTCTATACCCATATGCAACTGCTAATCGGATCTCTTTCATTAGAAATTAAATACACTATTCTAGAACTTTATGTAAATGACTATTATATTTGTCTAGCTCCTATCAATAATCTAAGTGAAATATAGAAGTACAGAAGGTGTCAAAAAAAGTATACATATTTTAAGAAATGAAAAACTGTATGAGAGAATATTAGAGAACTAGGGAATGTCTAATGCAAGAGTGAATGACATACTCAATGAATGCACAGAACTTAACACAAATGGAAGACAAGTGGGAGAGGGTCAGGGAAGTAAAGGGCAGGTCATGTTATATCCAACAACCCAATGCAAGTCACATGACCAAACCAGAAGTCCAGGGGGCAGGGACACATCACTCCTTTGTTGTAGCAGGAACTGCAAAGATAGGTTGCAAAGGATGTGGCCCTGGGGGGGAGGGGGTGAATTGTGGGGGCCATTCCTGCCATCTGTCACAGCAGCATTCCATGGGAGAAGTGGTAAAGGCCTACAACAAAACTCTGCACAACAGATCAGACAAAATGGATTTCTGAACTATATTTGGGTATAAATGGCACTTGGATGATGTCGTTTCATACCTTTGGGATTAAATACCAAGAAATATGAGCCCAGCACAGAAGATTTGAGCCATTCTGGAAATCTATCTCTAAATAGCTACAAGGCAGATACCACCAACCACAGAAGACAATTAAGTGAGCTGGAGCCTCATACGATAAACTGGAATAGAGCAAATAATGGCAGACAGCACACTGTCCTCTAGATTAAATTTTATATTTAAAACTAAAACAGAGATTCTGCCTCCAAAATCCATGTCAGCAGTCTTTCCATTGCACAATTATCATTAAGTGTGAGAGTATAACCATCGGGTAATTAAGCTGTAACGGGCACGGATGCAATCGGGTTGTTAAAAAATATTCCTGAGCACCAGGCTTATCCCAGTACTAGTTAACTGCTATGCTAATGTCTTGGCACATGTGACTAATAATGAAATGAATTATAACTGTGCGTTTGGATCACATTACAGTGCTTCAAGTGTATCATAATATTTTATAGCTTAATGGAGAATCTGGCATATAGCAATACAGGAAAAATAAATCTCAGCCAATCATCATCCATTTAAAACAAAAATCCATGCTCAGCAGCTGACAAGATTTTAACCATCAATAACAATTACCCTGAAACCTTTCTGACACAATAGGTAGATATTTAATATCAATAATATAAAATACACCCTCACTAATGGAGATATATTAAGATATTGATTAGTTATGCAAGAAAGTTTATGCTTATTCCATTCATAGCACCAGTCATTATGAGCAGGCTATTGACTACTCCCTGAACCACATCTTTTAGTCCATTTCCCTTTCTCTACCCTAGAGTACACTTGGCTGGCAGATAATCAGAACAAACAGACATTCCAAGAAAATGCGAACCACATGTGCAAGCCGGTGCAGCCAGCGCTTCCTGAATGCCTACTAGGTGCACGCTGACCACACAGTGGGTGCCGAGATTACGCAGAAAGGTACAGAGCCTCTGCTCAAGAAGCTTCGGTGCAGTGGGGAAGACAGGACCTCAGCACACTGAAGGACGGGAGCAGGGCACGCGGAGAGGCCCTAAGCCAGCCCGCTGGGGGACCGGACAGGCGACTGATGACTGTAACATGAGGCAGAGGAAGCAGAGCAGGCTGGGGGGCGCAGTGCGGGAGCACGGGCTCCGAGAGCACAGCTTTCCCAACATTTTTCTTAAGTTAATACGCAGACGTGACAGTTGCTAGGACTCTTAAGGGGGAAAGACGCTAGAGGAAGTAAATGGGAAAGCAAGATGTGTAGAGATGCGTGCAAAGACACAGGAGACCAGGGGCTGCCGCGGGCTTCCTTATCCCAACCGCAGGGCCCCCGCCCGGCTACTCCTCCCAAGGTCGGGGTCGGTCCTTCAAAGGAGGCACGAGTGTGCCAGGGGTTGGAAGGGGTTCAACAGGCAGCGGGAATTCAGAAGAGGCGCCGTAGAATAATGGCATTTGGGAACTTGGAAATGATGCAAGAAACAAATGTGTTTCTTTGGCGTTTCAATCACTACAAATGATTTTTTTTTTTTTTTTTTTTTTTTTTTTTGAAAGTTTCTCAATTTGTGGCCCTCGGGAGAGTGCGGTGGCATCACAGCTCACAGTAACCTCAAAACTCTTGGGCTGAAGCGATTCTCTTGCCTCCGCCTCCAAAGCAGCTGGGACTACAGGCGCCCGCCACAACGCCCGGCTATTTTTAGTTGCAGTTGTCATTGTTGTTTGCTGGCCCAGGCCAAGTTTGAATCTGCCACCCTCGGTGTATGTAGACTGGTGCCATAACCTCTGTGCTACCGGCTCTGAGCCTTTCAAAGTCAGTTTCTCTCATTTTCTCGGGTCATTGCCTGCCCTGTAATTTCCAGGCCTGCACGTAGAGGGCCCAGTTCCTAGCAGGGTTCTGGTTCTGAAGGATTGCTTCTGGAAGGGGTGGGGAGCCGTGGTCTCAGGATGCAGCAGGGAGCCAAAGCCACCACCTTCTTAGGCTGGTATCCTACTCACTGGCCACTCTGGACTCCGTGAACCGCTTTATCCCTTTGGGCAGCAGGAAACCGAATGGTGAAGGTGCCTGCGACTCCCGCTCTGCCAAGCCTTCAAGAATGGAGCTCATTTGCAATGCAAAGCAGCATAAAGGGAACATCTTTTAGCATTGGAGACATGTGCCAATTCCCGCCAGGCACTCGGAAAATGGCTAAGACTGATGTTTTGATGTGATTTTTTGAGGCAGCAAAAAAGGAAAATTCTTATGTTTTCACATTCCCTTGAATGGTACCGAGGTAGATGGGGTGAGAGAAAGAAGACCCTTTTCAAACATGATCTGTTTTCTTGTATGCAAACTGCCAAAACCTGCAGGGGAATTCAGATGAGAGAATTTCCCTCATTTCAAATTTTAAAACAAGAGAACTAGACCTTAAGGCTAGTTCTGCCTTGAAACTTTCCCTCAAACATGGTGTTTCACAATTACAATACAACCATTAACAAAGAGTGATTTTCTTTCAACTAGGAGTTGAAATGAAACACAGACACCCTGCTGGTCACTCTGGGTGGCAAAGTTGCTGCAAAGCAAATAACAAGGCATTGAAGGCTTACTATAGTTTTCATATCAGAGTCAGTCAACAAGAAGTGTATATATAAGTATGTTCAAAACCTTATTTTCCACCTTGATGCCCAGGCAGGGGTCCTCTGTCTCACTACAGAGGTTAGGGAAGCCCTCTGCACACAGAAGGCAGTGCTAATTAGCTAGTGCTAACCAAAACCTGAAATACTCACTGCCTCATAGCTGCCTCCACCTAAAATTGTTATAACTGGAGGCAAATGTTAACACATCCCTGATACTCTCAACTGAAGTTTCCTCGAGCCCTTGTCCTTGTAACTCCTATGCACAACCCTGGGGGAGCTGCTTAGAGCTGCTATGTCCCATTTATCTTTATATTCTCAGCTCCTACCACAGGACCTGCCTACTGGTAGGCAACTAATATGTGCTTTTTAAATAGCTGATGGAGAAAAGGGAACACTTCTACACTGCTGGTGGGAATGCAAATTAATACATTCCTTTTGGAAAGATGTTTGGAGAACACTTAGACATCTAAAAATAGATCTGCCATTCAATCCTATAATTCCTCTACTAGGCATATACCCAGAAGACCAAAAATCACATTATAACAAAGATATTTGTACCAGAATTTTGATTGCAGCCCAAGTCATAATTGCTAAGTCATGGAAAAAACCCAAGTGCCCATCGATCCACAAATGGATTAATAAATTGTAGTATATGTACACCATGGAATATTATTCAGCCTTAAAGAAAGATGGAGACTTTACCTCTTTCATGTTTACATGGATGGAGCTGGAACATATTCTTCTTAGGAAAGTACCTCAAAAATGGAAGAAAAAGTATCCAATGTACTCAGCCCTACTATGAAACTAATTTGTGGCATTCACATGAAAGCTATAACCCCATTATAACCTAAGAATAGGGGGAAGGGGGAAAGGGACAGGAGGATGATTTGTGGGATTACACCTGTGGTGCATCTTACAAGGGTACATGTGAAACTTAGTAAATGTAGAATGTAAATGTCTTAACAGAATAACTAAGAAAATGCCAGGAAGACTATGTTAACCAGTGTGATGAAAATGTGTCAAACAGTCTATAAAACCAGTGTATGGTGCCCCATGATCGCATTAATGTACACAGCTATGATTTAATAATAAAAAATAAATAAATAAATAAATATGATGATTGATTCAGCAATACTCTCTTAGAAGTACCATGGGAAACTTACCCAAGAGATTTTAATGATTTTGACCGCATGCAACAAGGTTTTTTTTTCTTGGAGTAGTTCTGGAAAATACATGGATTTTAATTATCTTTACTATGCTAGGACCATTAAAACATTTTTCATCTATGAGTTTTTGGAGATACAAATTCCATCATTGAATTACAGACCAGATTTTTATGATTACTGAAGGGGTAAAAAAGTATTAAAAGAAAACGAAATCTATTGTCTCTCAACGGAAACAGAAAATCATCTATGCTTTAACATCAACAGTGATTGGGGGGATGAAAGAGGCTTGGTCTTTCACTTTTGTTAAGAAGCCCAACTGCGTCTTCAAAAGTATTAATGTTAGCAAAAGAGAAATTCTTTGCATTGACATAATCTTTTAGAAAAAGGGGTAATGTTAGACTCATGAATTATGCTTTAAAAATCTCTTGTCAGCCAGGTATAGTAGCTCACACATCTGATCCCAGCACTCAGAATTCAAGACCAGCCTTAGCTAGAACAAAACCCCATTTCTACTAAGAAAAAAAAGTAGAATAACTCACTGGATGTGGTGGTGGGCAGCTGTACTTTCAGCTACCTAGGATACTGAGGCAGGAGAATTGCTCTCACCCAGGAGTTTGAGGTTGCTATGAGCCATTGCACTCTACCAAGGGCAACAGAGTGAGACTCTTTTGGGGGGAAAGAAAATATCTCTTGTCAGCATTACAATTTGTGGCTTTATCTGCCTCTCTGGTTTACAGCTTACAAGAATACTAGGTTGTCACTGTTCAGAGGA
Organism: Loris lydekkerianus; assembly: GCA_963574355.1. Lineage (NCBI taxonomy): Eukaryota > Metazoa > Chordata > Mammalia > Primates > Lorisidae > Loris > Loris lydekkerianus. The sequence continues at coordinate 14,272 of CAUYPK010084589.1, forward strand.
CTTGTTTCTAGTCTTCCAGATTGAATGTCCTGTGTGCCTTATATTTTTAAGGACTTGTATGGATATAACATGAACAGGTGCTTCTCAAACCTTGGCAAGCACCAAACTTGCCTGACCAGTTGTTGACATGTGACTTACTACAACCCCCATGGTGTCTGATGCAGTAGGTCTGGAATTGGCCTGATAATTTATATTCCCACCAACTCCTGGAGAATGGTTACAGTGCTGGCCTAGATTCTTCAGTAACACTTGGTCTAAAGTAATAGTTAATAGCAGGGGATATAGCACCAGACTGCTGAAATTATAATGTGTTTGTACCACTTAATAGCTAGTTTACCTTCAATATGTATCTTTTAGCTGCTTTGTGGTTTACTTTCCTTATCTGTACAATGAATCTAATACCATTAGCTGGCTCATAGACCTATTCTAAGATAGCACCTACAACAGAATAAGCACTCAGTAAAACTTAGACATCATAATTCCTTTCAGAGATCTATTCGACTCTAAGGAATATCAATAAAATATTAGCTTATATTCATATTAATAAACATGTCATGTTCGTGAGGAATCCCACTGAATATGAGACCGATGTCACCTAAAGTAATGTATTTAACTTTAGCAAACACTTTTTTTTTTAAATTTCAGATTAATAGAAGGTACAAATGATTACGTTAACAATGTTTGCATCTGTTAGGCAAGGTCCCTATTGTAGTTGTCTCCTCCACACAGGAGTTGGGCCATGTACACTTACAATGTGCCTATGAATTGAGTGCTCACCCATCCCCTTCTCACCTCCCCCAACATGAATTGAATTGAGTTTTTCTCTTGTGTGGGGGTGTATTAGTCTGTCTACTGGCTTCATAGTAGTATTGAGTATTAATACAATGGATACTTGCTTTTCCATTCTTAGGATACTTTACTAAGAAAAATGTGTTTCAGCTCCATCCAGGTTAACACAAAAGATGCAAAGTCTTCATAGCAAGCACATTTTAAGAAAGGTTTTGAGGAACTAGAATGTATACAGGGAAGGAGAAGGGATCTTAAGTGATGTCACATGTGGAATGGTTAGAGACAGTCTTAGAGAAGAAGAGAGGCCCCATTAGTGACACCTGAACTGTGTAAATTTGAGCGACTATCACTGCTTGAATACAAAGGCCCTATTCCGTGCTTTTCCCAAACAATTTTGCCTTACATCCATTACAATTTTACCTAAGAGCGGATTACTCTAAATATTTATAAATTTCTCATTATGGATTGTGTTGAAAAAAAGGAAGGAGAAACTCTTTATTTTGAGGTTGGGAGAATAAGGCCCTCTCTTGCATAGAAGGGTAGTTTGGGCAATCTTTTAAGATTTTCTATATTTAAAACCCTGACTAATTGGTCCTGTAAACTCGCCGTTACATGTGACCCCATGGACCCTGTTTCAAAACGTTGGACTCTATTTGAAATCTATGCAATTGTGATGGAATTAGATGGGCCACAAAATTTGATTTTATTCAGTAAATTCTACTTGGCCCCACAAGAAGTAGAATCTTGATTATCTGAGTGTTGCTGTTTAAATGCCAGTCTGGGACTATTATACTGAGCTGCGACAAATTGGACTGTCCATAATTTTCAATCACACGCCTGATTCTCCTATTGTTGTGTGAGCATGGATGGCATTATCTTAGCCCAACCACCTGGCTCGCCACAATGCAAAGCTGCTGTTACAGCAAAGACAGCAAGAAGGCCTGCTGGCACACAGTAAATAAGGAGAGAAGCAAGGAGTCCTGATTATGAAGGTGACTATCCTTAGGGAATATTTCCCTCTGCAAAGAGTCTCTCTATGAATGTTTGGGGCATAATTTATTCAGTTGAGTCAGTGCTTTTGCCAAATCATGCACTCGTGTTTCTCCCTTTCCCTCCAGACAAATGAACATATGTTAAATGACACAACTTTGGTGATACGTGGCATGGGTAGACACTAAGCCATAAGCTACAGCGAAGGAAAAGATTGAAAAGAACCTTTAGCAAATACATGGGTGTAAGAGAAAACACACAGCATCAGACAGATCTGGTTTACCACCAGTCTAATTTGTAGTACTAATTGCTGGTGGAACTTCAGCAAATTTCAAATAAGGTTTAGTTTCTATCCATGCAAGGATGAATAATTACGCCTTGAGCTCGCTGGTGTTTATGAAATATGGGGAAAGATCTCTTTGGACTAAGGGATGAGGCATCATCTTTGACAGGAGACTTTTTACATCACACAAAGTATAACCTGACGAATGCATGTAGTAACGGGTAGAAGGGCTTATGGACATGGACGTCCTGCTTGAGACTTAATTGAACATACTGAGCATCTGTAAGGAAGGAATGTGTCTTTCAAAAGAAGATAATAATAAGAAATGCCAAGAAACATATGCACTTGAATATTATTGAGGAAACCTTTTGTGAAGATGGCTTCAAATCTTTTCCTGTTGCTGGTCCAAAAGTAGTGAGTTATCTCCCTTGATTTTTCACAGGTCAGTTACAGATTGAACTCTGCTCTACACTGGTCCCCCTTCTCACTACTGCACATACTAGTCTCAATACAGCACAAGGTTTTTACTTTATTCAACGCTGAGCAGACACCAATCTGATAAAAATTGTGTTCCCTAAGACTAGATACCGAGAGTCCTAGTCCCTGCTATGGTGGTACTCATCATTATAAACTGAAACTTATAAATTTGGTCAGCGAAAGGCAATTGGAGAGATTGGCCCTCCCAGTGTGGCTATTAAAGGGTTTTTTTGGCCTCCTAGGATGAGAGCTAACCTTGCATAAATTCTCCAGCGTAATCAATGTTGTTACCCTATGAGACTTTTAGGGAGCTGCCAGCTTCTTTCCAAGTAAATTCCCCTCAACACCAACATTACCGAGACCTGAAATTTTGAAACATACTAATCCACCTTGTTGGGCAGCTTTGAGAATTCAAGGTGTAAATGAATCCACGATAGTTTGATAGACAAGTCTCCACTAAACCCAATGAATATAGTTGAATACAGACTTCTGAATTAAAAATTTGAGTTCTCTGTATATTATGTGTAGAAGAAGTTATTGGATGAGTAATTCAAGGGGAGTTAAAAAAGGACTCATAAATACATTTGCTAAACAGCACCCATATTATACCAAGGAACAGAGTGCTCCATCTCTATGGAGTGCAGGGTATATGCCAGGCACTACTGACAGCACCTCACATGTATAACTTACCGTATATACTCGAGTATAAGCCGAGTTTTTGTGCCAAAAATGTGTGCCAAAAAACCCGAACTCAGCTTATACTTGGGTCATACAGGTTATTTAATTTGGTGTGCGCGCACCTAATCAAATGCATGTAGTCTCCAGTCGTCTTCTGCCATCTGCTTGAGGGGGCGGTGCTTCAGCTCAGTCCACAAGTCGCAGCTGAGCTGAAGAGGTAGGCAGCTGAACTGAACTGTATTCCACTGAACTATTTAACCCACAACTATATAACCCACAGCTTGATTACC